>JBCAUJ010000052.1:1637367-1650196 GCA_038406275.1 Cataglyphis albicans
CTAATAAGCACATATTATTTTTGTTACACAAACTAGATTTTCTCTCATATTTACATTATTTTCTACCATATTTAGCCAGTTATGTTAATTATGGATTACAGAAATATAAAAATACACACAACACACGCACCATGAATACATATAGTAACATATACCTGTGTTCGCGCATAGTCTTCCATGGCGTCAACTCCTTGTCACGTGACCGATTTTAATTCGTTCTGATCCGAGTCCAAGGGCAGATGGCGCTGAAACTGCCTTCCACTTTCAATATTGTTCTCGGAGACGCTTTTCTTCACGCATGCGCATTGAATGTGGCCTCCTTGAAGTAGCAAATACATAAGACAAGGGGCGCTCTTGCACCCTCTATCTCTAGAAATAATTTTAAAATCGATGAAAGGAAATATGCATCGAGATATATGTTAGATAATTTCAAAATTTTCTTTACGCTTGCAATATCTGTATCGCTTTCTCTATTAAATTATAATCAATACTATTAAAAAGATTTCTGCGCGCGTTTATTCGCCGCAGGCGGAATACGTCCCTGACTCTCGTTGCCATTGCATGCTGCACATGCGCGAAGAAGAGAGCGTCTCCGAGACCCGAGAACAACACTGCCCACTTTTTCAAGAGAGAATTCGTGCACCTCGGACAAGACGCGGGTATCGTATCGGAGTATAGTAAGTCACTGCACGAAATGGAAATATGCTCGAGAGCATGGTGTGTTCATATTCAATGTGTCTAACTTCTCTGATGCACAGTGAGACATAATTTTGTGCTAGATTAGCAAGAGTAGCATGTCAAAAGAATTATTATCGGTTCGAACTTGGGAGTCGATCACTAGATATGATGCGCATCGGTATCGGCTAATAATCTAAGAGATGCATTCTTTTCATCCGACGAAATATTTGTGTTGACGTTTTTCGCTTCATATTCTATATATTTGATAATTTTTTTCCTCACCGAGATTCTCTCTCTCTCTCTTTTTCTGTCTGTCTGTCTCTCTCTTCGCTTTCTCTTTCTCTCTTTCACACGTATATCAATCGCCTTTCCCTTTGCCGCTATGCTGCTCTCTCCTTCTCTCCACGATCTCGATTGTCAGAAAGCGATGACACATTGCATTGTCGTAGTCCTCGAACAGGCGCGTGCATCATCATTTCTACATTCCATCGCGATTCCATATTTTGCGGTTACACCCGATAAGTAGTCGATGAGTGCAACGGCACGACGCGTATTCGATCGCAGTCGACAGCACCCACGAGTCTGAAGCTGTGTGACGCGGAGCGAGAGCGTGAGCGCGATAGAGAGGGTAGAAGGGAAGAGAGAGAGAGAAAGAGAGAGATAGATTCTTCGATCGCGCCCACATTCCGTGCTGGAACATCTCTCCGGAACGGGATTCACTGACCCAGCATAGTGTCGCGCATCGTGTCGCAGATTATCACGAACGCGCAAGTAGATATTTGATAAAGATATATGGATTTAAAGGGTGTTTTAAGACATTTTTAATGCTCATAAAGATCGCGAATGAGGCATTAATATCGAAATCGACAAGTCTATGCGACTCGCTCTTATCTCGACTGAGAGCGTTGCCTCGCGTTAGTCTTTCTTTGCATTCTTGCAAGCATTCCCCATTGCTCAACTCAGTGCAAATATCTACTCGAGCCTTGAAATCAATGGATTATATTATAAGACAGAGTGTTTAGAAATTTGTGGAGTTTTATTTTATTCATTGCAGACGCAGAGATATTTTATTTCTCGGAGACATGAGTTATCCGATGCCGTCGAATCAGTCTAGACCAAGTAAGTCAAGTTTTTATGATCCAATTTTTGTCGCATTATGCAAAGTTAGTTATCTATATGTTATACTTGTTTGAATTTCAGTGTCTCAAGGAAATTATCAGGGCCTAGGCGACTTGCCTATGGGCTCTGCAAAAGAACAGACATTAATGTGGCAACAAAATTCATACATGAATGATTCAGGCATTCATTCTGGTGCCGTTACTCAGGCACCATCTCTATCCGGCAAAGAAGACGAAGAAATGGAAGGGGATCAATTGATGTTTGATCTGGACCAAGGTTTTGCACAGGGTTTTACACAGGATCAAGTTGATGGTGAGATTACATCTTCTCTTCAGAAAATTGGATTACTATTATCGCAAAATTATGTATACTACGATTAAACATTACTCTTTCAGAAATGAATCAACAATTGAGTCATACTCGGTCGCAACGTGTGCGTGCTGCTATGTTTCCCGAAACATTAGAGGAAGGTGTGGAAATACCTTCTACACAATTTGATCCAGCACAGCCTACCGCTGTACAAAGATTGGCTGAACCGAGTCAAATGCTGAAGCATGCTGTCGTCAATTTGATCAATTATCAGGATGATGCTGATCTTGCTACGCGTGCTATTCCCGAGTTAATCAAGCTTTTAAATGATGAGGATCAGGTGGTTGTATCTCAAGCAGCTATGATGGTACATCAATTATCTAAAAAGGAAGCTTCCCGCCATGCCATTATGAACAGCATGCAAATGGTAGCTGCCTTAGTGCATGCTATCTCTAATAGTGATGATTTGGAATCGACGAAGGCAGCGGTCGGTACCCTGCACAATTTATCACATCACAGACAAGGCTTGCTAGCGATTTTCAAGAGCGGTGGAATTCCCGCACTTGTGAAATTACTGAGTTCTCCAGTAGAATCAGTTCTTTTTTATGCAATAACAACTCTTCATAACTTATTACTTCATCAAGATGGCTCCAAAATGGCTGTACGTCTTGCCGGTGGTTTACAGAAAATGGTTGCTTTATTGCAGCGGAACAATGTCAAATTTTTGGCAATTGTTACTGATTGCTTGCAAATTCTAGCATACGGAAATCAGGAAAGCAAATTAATAATTCTTGCTTCACAAGGTCCAATAGAACTTGTGCGTATCATGCGTTCTTATGAATACGAGAAACTGTTATGGACCACTTCGAGGGTATTGAAAGGTAAATTGATAAATTTATTTTAATGATTTTGTTGAATTATAAGTAAATTATATTTTTTTATTAATCAATAATTCATTGTGTTTGCAGTATTATCTGTATGTCCAAGTAATAAGCCCGCGATCGTAGAAGCAGGTGGTATGCAAGCGCTTGCTATGCATCTTGCAAATCCAAGTCAAAGATTAGTGCAGAATTGTTTATGGACATTACGTAATCTATCAGATGCCGGCACAAAGGTTGATGGACTTGATAATTTATTGCAGAGCCTCGTTCTTGTACTCGGATCAACGGATGTGAACGTCGTTACATGCGCGGCTGGGATTTTATCAAACTTGACTTGCAATAATCAGCGTAATAAAGTAATAAAATCGAAATAAAAAAAAAATTACTTTGACCATTTTCTCATAATATCTGACATATAAATAAAGATTTTTAAATCTCTTTTCAGGTTGCGGTGTGTAATTACGGTGGTGTCGACGCTCTTGTTCGTACGATTATCAATGCCGGCGATCGAGAAGAGATAACTGAACCAGCAGTATGTGCTTTACGTCATTTGACATCACGTCATAATGAAGCAGAAATGGCACAAAATTCGGTTCGATTGAATTACGGTATTCAAGTTATAGTCAAATTACTTCAGCCACCATCGCGTTGGCCGTTGGTAAAAGCGGTTATTGGACTAATCCGCAATTTGGCTCTTTGTCCTGCAAATCACAGTCCACTACGTGATCATGGTGCAATAATTCATCTCATAAGACTTTTGGGACGTGCATTCGGTGACACACAGAGAGTAAGTTATTCACATAGCAAAATTTATTATATATAAATAAGAACTATTAGTTTATATACATGGTATTTTTTATATAATATTATATATTGTACGATTTTTTAAAAATATGTATTTATGCTATATTTTTCAATCATTTAATTTATATTTTCTTTATTATAATTTTTTATACTATTGCATGAAGAGATTCTTTTCAGATTTTTTTAATAATTAATAAAATCATAATAATTATTTCTATAATTTAGCGTATGTAATAACTTTTATTTGCAGCAACGTTCATCTGTCGCTAGTACTGGAAGCCAACAGACATCAGGTGCATATGCAGATGGAGTACGTATGGAGGAGATAGTGGAAGGCTCAGTAGGAGCACTTCACATTCTGGCAAGGGAATCCCACAATAGGGCGATAATTCGCTCACAAAACGTGATTCCAATTTTCGTACAAGTATGTATCATTACTTTTATAAAAGAATTTCTAACATTTCTTTTTTTACATACAGAATCAAATTTTTCTATTCTTAGTTATCCTTCAGTTTCCAATCTGTTATATACACAGAATGGAAATGTTATGTTATGTTCTGTATTTTCTCTTTTATTCACTTCTCTTTCCTACACATGATTATGTGATAAATGTAATAGCTAAAAAAGTGATTTTCAGCTAATCTAAAATGATAGAATAGCTAAGGAAAATAAGGGGGGGGGATTCTGCATCTATCACCTTTTTTTCTCTTGAAAAATTTTAATACAATTTTGTTTTTTATACAGTTATTATTTAATGAGATTGAAAACATTCAACGCGTGGCAGCCGGTGTGCTTTGCGAACTAGCAGCTGACAAGGAAGGTGCCGAGATGATAGAACAAGAGGGTGCTACTGCCCCACTGACGGAACTACTTCACTCCAGAAACGAAGGTGTTGCCACTTATGCAGCAGCAGTATTGTTTCGTATGAGCGAAGATAAGCCCCAAGAGTACAAAAAACGACTTTCCATGGAGCTGACGAATTCCTTATTCCGTGAAGATACAAACTTATGGAACAATACTGACTTTAGCATGGCCCCAGATCTCCAGGTATCGTAAAAAATTAATATAGTAATGCATGTAAAATTATTCGTGCCGTGGCGAAATAGATTTACTTGCAAACACTATGTAACATAGCGAGCTTTACTTTTATATATGTATATATAGAAGCAGATTTTGTCTTTTACAATTAGTGATTTTCAAGTACTTGCCAGGACTTGTCAGGTTTGTAATGTGATATAAACAGAAATACATCATATCATAGCATGAAAATATGTTATACATTTTAGGTGGTTACATTGTGTTTGGTAAATTGTGCCACGTTATGATAATAGAATTTTTTTATTGCTCAGAGATAACCTCTTTCTCTTTCTAGTTATAATATTCAGGTATTTATATAAAAAATTTTCCCCTTGTAAGATTAATTTTGAGCACAGCTGTTTTTAAATGATATTTAAAACATTATTATTTATGAATCAGAATTTGCACCATTAAGGCATAGTGCAATACTCATTCATGTGCTATAATATTTAATTCTAATTATCCCTTAACTTTTATATTGTAGATTTTTATTATATTTGTGAAAATGCTAGATATATAATGTTCTAAAAGACTAATTTTATGCAGTTTACATTGCTTAACAATTTAGAAACCCGTTGTATAAATAGTTTTGAAATATATGCTTCTCTGAAGCAAAAAAAAAAGGAAGAAAGCTAATATATATTAATATTAGTTATATCTTAAATTCCAAGATTTAATGTTATTTTTATCTTTATATTAATATTTGCTCAGAAGTTGAAAAATTAAAGTAAAGAATGGTTGTGCCTAATGAAACAATATCACGAGATGCACTTAGATACCTTAGAATTCTAATTCATAGTTTGCAAGATTATCATGTGCATGGGAATGCATTTTTTTCCTTCTGCAGATGTTTAATTAAATAGTTTTCTTTTTTTTTTAATTTTTTTATATCATTATTATATTATTCATATAAGCTCTTTAATCGTTATTATTATCATACGAGACTTGCCTATTATTGCGCATATCTGTCTGTATTTCGAGGTGTCATGACACGCCTTTCTTAGAAGATATGCTTTGTGTTGACCTAAGCTACCTAATCTTCAGGACATGCTTGGCCCTGATCAAGGCTATGATGGTATGTATGGCCAAGGACCTCCTAGTGTACACAGCAGCCATGGCGGTCGGGGTTATCAACCGCAAGGTAACTTATAAGCATTATCCATCTCGTTTATCGAATGTGCTGCTTTCGAATAATCATTTACTCAATACGGAATTTGAAATGTGAACACATACTTGGGTAAAAAACAAAAATTTATTCTGCTTTCATAAAATATGTTTATATATTGTTGCGCCTGCGAGTCGATTTCGATTGATTTTGCGGCTCGTTCTCGCCCTGTCTCGCTCACTCATAAGCACTCGCGCCGGATATAACAATGCTGTTTTAGAATAGAAAAATATTGCAATAATTGTAATCATCGAAAAGATACGTCTACATGATATGACAGCAGTCGCGAGACTCGACAAGATGGTGACTCTTCTCAAGATGTCCGTATTTATTGATCACCTTAAGAACGCATTCGGAGATGATCTCCCTGAGACAAGTTCAGCGAATATCAAGTATAACCGCCAAACTGTTTTTATGTAAAGACAAAATACAAGAGGCGCAACAATATATATAGATATAATTATAATAATAATTGCATACGATTGACGTATAAAACAGGGAAATAATTTTGTATGTAATAATATTATGAAGAAATTCTTTGTGTTTTGCATTTTAAAAATACGCGGAGTTTATTAAATAGTTTACTATTCTATTCAGTGTTACTTCTAATATAAAATGATGCATTTAATTGTATGTTATTTTAACAGCAGCTTAACCCATGGACTCTTAAATTAAAATACAGGCTATCAACAGTATCTCGCAGTAACAAAGGTCACTTTGTCTCTTGTTTTTATTATCTGGTTGTCGATAATCGATTTTGACTGCATGTTTAATGTTAACATTGCAAATCATCTTTTCTTATTTGTGATTACAAATGCGTGATTACAAAGTTTAATGTATTTGTAGAGTATTGTAATATTTTTTCAAGCATTTATATATATATATATATATATATATATATATATAATTATTTATTTATTTGCTCTAATATTATTTTTCTTTTGCTGTAATATGCACTTTATAGTGAGAGAGTCATAATATATATAGGAGGATAACTTAATATTTGTAAGTAATCAAACAAGAATTTCTTAATGCAGTGTTTTTGTTCTCCACACGAAAATATTATACAAGTTTTTATCATTAATTTTTTGAAAAATATTGATAATGCTTTTTCTCCTTATTGCTTGAAAGCGTTATATAATAATATAACGCTTTTCATTTGTTTTATTATTATAGTGGCATATAATTTTGAGCATTAATATTAATTTTTATATCGCTCATTTTGTTGTTATGTACTTGAAACTAAAGAGAATTTAAGGCTTCTTTAAATGTATATTTATTTATTTATCTATTCCATGTGTATGTGTCTGATTATTTAATACTATTAATAAGTAGTTTTGATTACTAAATAATTTTTGTCCTACAGCTTGGTATAAAGTAGATTTATGATAAAGAAATTATCATATAAATCAATTAATAATCAAATATGATATATACATATATTAGTATTGTACAATTATATGAGGAATATAATCATAAATTAATTATACATAGTCATAAGAAGAGAATATATAATCATTTTTAAAACACATAGCAAACTATATATATCTTGAACATTAAAAAAGATTGCAAAGCACTTTCCAGTGATTATGCTTTACTGATTAATAAAGTTCTGCACTTTGTGTGCAATGTAATTTTTATTGATGTAATTGCATGAGTAGTAAATAGAATCTTAAAAAAACAAGATATTTTTTTCATATAACAGGTTATGACCAGATACCAATAGACTCAATGCAAGGGTTGGAGATAGGTGGTGGATCGACGTATGGTGCGATGGACACCATGGACGTGGCGCACGAGGGTGATTTGAGTTTCGATCATTTGGAAGAGCTCCCTGCGCCGCCGCAAGATAACAATCAGGTCGCGGCCTGGTATGATACCGATCTTTAAATCAAGATGATATAGAAATGTCAAGTATTAGAGAAAGAGAGGAAGAGAAAGAGAGAGAGAGAGAATGAAATTGTATACGCGTTATTTGGACGCAGTCGCCTTCGGAACCACATCCACGTAGTCCACGTTCGTTCCGTCGAACGAAATGTGAAACATTCGCTAATCCATATCCGTATCGCCTGTATGTAATCGCCTAATATGATCATTCACCCGAGTATATAAACATTATATCGATGTATTAGAATTAAGATAAACTCATGTAGTTCGTACACATATGTATCATTTATTGTCCGTACAAATAAACTGAATGATTAAACAAAATGCGGTCCTTACTGCGTGATTATATAAGAATAAAGATTAATTCAATATGATAACAATATAATCAATTCACATATTTGATAATAATAATTATAATCTCCTATGCACGATGATTTTGGAAATTAGAAAAATTATTACTTCTTGAATGATTTAAATTTTCTATAATAATGATTTAAATTTTCTATAATACATTACAATAAGATTTTATTGTGAAATTTTATAAGTTTTTAACACTCAAACAGATTTTTCAAAAAGTGTAGATTTTAAATAAAAAAAATTTCTTATAATTTATCTAGAGAAAGACAATCGAGACAATTTATGAAGCAATTTGTATGTTATAATGTTATCAAGTAATAATTTTTGTAAACAACGAAATATGCAAATATTGGTCCACTAAATGTAAAGATTAAGGATCTTCTGGATATTAATATTTATGCAATGGAAAGAATTTTAGCGAGACTTTCACTTGGCGAGCGCTATTTGTGCCTCAAAGGAAGGCGTTACATGATATCAGACATTTAGGTAGACAATTTTTCATCATTCTTCGTTTTCTGTTGGAGTTATTCTGGTTGGAGAAGGGTGCCGCGCACGGGGCACAGTCTGCTCAGGTCATCAATCGCTGGTCGACTCTCGTACGGTATACATTTGTGTGTACAAGATTACGCGCTCCAAAGGCTCGTATTTTACGTTAACGGTTGTTTCTTAACGCGACACGAGGAGAGGGAAACACGTCTTGAGGAGTTGTCCCTTTGAATGCGAAAGGCGCATTAAAAATTTGTCTGTTCATCCAAGCGATTATTTCCGGACAGGTGTCGTTCGGAGGATGGTGTTATTCAAACGAGAATAGTGTTTAGTGAAGAAAAGATTGATTAGTGTGGAATTTTCTAGACAAAGTGAGAGATATAAAAATTCTGTAGAAAAATATCTTTTTGTTTTGACGAATAGAAACTTTGTTGATGTGAGAAAAGAGTAAAAAGATGATAGTTTTACTAAACTTGAGGATTAAAAGTCTATTTGGCGTATAGGTGAGTTTAAAAGTAGAGAAATAATTTACTTTATTATGATGTCTTTTATATTCTTTTAACATTTTTAACTCCTTTTTTTATTGGAATATATTTATGACTCAATAAAATTTTAATAAAATAATCATGTGATTCTTGATAGCATCTCTATTTAAAACTATATTCCATTATACGCGTCAAAAATATTTGCAATTGCGGATAATGCGAATTGACAGTTTTGTAAGAAAATGCTATTTGTTAATGATATTGATGATTAAAAGGTATTTTGAAAGATTCATAAAATCAATATAAAACCAGTTATATAATTACTAGTTAATTATGATCAAAGTATGCAATATTAATAACTTCAACAATTGAATATATTCTAATATTAGGACACAGTAAAAATTATTGTACAGAATATATATATATATACATATGTATAGATGAAAATTATTTTACGTGTTATACAGATATATTTCTGTAAATTTATTTGCAATGTTCCTTAATTATTTGGAGGTTTTTTAGGTAGTGCAACGTTTGAAAGATAAAGTTGTATGACGATAAAATGTAATTTTTATTTTATTATTATTTTCATCTAAATAAGATTTATCATACTTTCTATTTGCGAATATTCTTATATTTGCGTTTCATTAGCACAGATTACCTTTGTAACCGAATCAGAATAAACGATAGATATGTCTGGACATGAAATCAAGATGATATAGAATAAATGTCAAATATTAGAGAGGAAGAGAGAAAGAGAAAGAGAGAGATTCTGTACGCGTTATTCTATATGTTATTTTTAAAACACTAATATTGGCGTTGTTTTAACAAGACAAATATGGGCATTGAAGAAACTAAAGTTATATTTTCTCTGGGATTTTCTGATATTTTATATAAAAAGTTAATGGCCTTTTAGATGTTCTTTTAGATGAAAAAAATGTGTGTGTATTTAAAATAAAATTATTTAAAAAACTCATATTAGAGAGAGAGAAAAAGCAATTATCAATCTTATGGTAGAAAAAAACTATGTATAATAAATTATATGATAATAATCCCCCCACTAGATAAATATTATCGAATAATATGTACAATGACGTAGAAAAATAATTTGTCTTATTATATTTTAGGAACATATTTATAATATAAGAGAAAGAGAGTCTTTTTTATTATATCTAATTTAAATATTTTATTTTATTGACGCATAATCTAAAACGAGATTATATATATATATATATATTTTATATTATTTGTGTATATTCTCGTTTTAGATTATGCGTCAATAAAATAAGATATTTAAATTAGATATTTAAATTAGAATAAAAAAAAACTCTCTTTCTCTTATATTATAAATATGTTCTTGAAATATAAGACAAATATATAATTTCAATATATTAAAACTGTTTTATTATCTTTGAAATATAACAACTTTCGTTAACAAAAAATAGTGTTCGAAATATATCGGAAATGCTGTCGTTAAACATGCATTTTTCCAAGCAAGACGAATGTTGTTTTTTTTAAATCTAATTAATGTTAAAAACACGTGAAAATTTATTAAATAGAATTTTGTATAGAAATAAAGAATTTTCATATATGTATTTATGTTTAACAAATTGGTTTTACATGCTGTACTAAATAATTTATTAAAATATTCCGAAAAAATAAGAAAAAATATAGGATATAATATAATAAATATAATTATAATATATTTATAATATAATTCGAAGGCAAAACGGCGTTCTGTACACGATACAGTTCCTAATATTAATGATAGAATCCAAAGTTTGTAGAATCTATTAGGAGATCCGAAAAACGGTATCTCTTACTTATATACATATCCGTCTTTGCACATGTGTGTCAGAGTACCTCGGCGATAATGGCATGAAAGTGCATCCATATCACCGTTCCAGAACAATTACACGTTGCGCCTAGCTTAAGATCGTGGGAGTAAATTGCTGTAAACTCTTCGGCCGATTAAAAGACTGATCTTGTTGCGACATCCTACATATTGTCTTTTTAAATACCTCAGCGAGACACTTGTGTATCCAAGATTTGCCATTACGTACTTCCGACACATCAAACACTAAATAAATGTTATCTATAATATTTCTACATATACATGTAGCACAATTAGAAAAAAATTACTTGCAGAATTGTATAGAAAATAATGAGAAACAAACAGGATTAATGAAAGAAAAAACAGCAAATAAAATACATTGTATTTTCGAACGAAATAGATTTGGTAGCTCTGAGAATGATTAAGCCCAATTCGTCATGAACATATGTTTGACCAAAGATAAGTTTTGAATCTGATTAATATAAATAATATATTAATAATATAAATAATATAAAACATATATTAATAATATAAATAATATATAATATATATCCCGTTTGACGTTAATTCGGTTTTAAAACACAAGATTTTTTGCTCTAATTAATCAATTAAACGCTTACTTATACAGTATTTTATTGATTAATCTAATAAGCCAAGTAACCCAAGACGAAGTTTATGACGTCATTAATCACTCTCAGAGCGATCAAATTTGCTTCACTCGACAACGCTAAATGATAAGAGTGATAAGAAATAAGACTAAGCATAGAAAAGAAACAAACACTATATCATTGAGATAAATAAGTTACAAATAAAAAATAAAAACAAATGAAAAGATATGAGCTCGTGTATATTAACAAATTTAGAGAAAGAGAGGAAATATAAAGATAGAAAAAAGACAGACTAGAGCTACAAGTAGGAAAAGAAAAAGATATAGGCAAAAGGTCACAGAAAAGGAGCAAACATAAAAAAAAACATACAAAATAAAAAAAATAATGAGAAATTAAAGAGGTGAGCCAGATAAATTAAAAAAAAAAAATCGGGCAAAAACGGAAGGACATGAATGAACACAGGAGAAGATAGAATAGAGAGGGATAATCTGGGAGAGATGAGGGATAGGCGTCCTTGCTCCGAACTAGTCCATAACTGTACGCATGGACGTCGTGGAGAACCGGTAATGACGTGAAAGTGCATCCACGAGTGAGAAGGTAGGCAGGTAGGCAGACAGGCCACCGCTCTCCCAGCAGTATATCGCCACGTTCGGAATAACAATCCTCCGGATCGTGGTCGCGGTACCGCTGGAGAATTTCTCCACCTTTCGACGATCAAAGACGTGCTCGCCTGACTGCGAGGTGGCAAACGTTTTCGTTCATTCGCGCGTTCATACGTTCGTTCATTTCCTTTCTTCGTACGTTTTCACCGCTGTTGCGATTTACGATTCGTCTCGATAGCAGTTTTGCGTTTTACTAACACGCTTTGCTTCAAGGTGAACGATTCTGAATAATTTTCAGTGAGGTGATTTCGACGAGATTTTCTGAGAAACGCGGTATTCGGTCGATCGAAAAGGTTGGAATTTTATTTGCATAATATGACTTGATAACGAATACCAAAACACACACGTACAGAAAATCCAATTTGTTAAATTCTAAATACTTGTTATATGATTAAGTAAAATTCTAATTGACATTGTATGATTTAACATGTAAAAATCTCGAAAAAATAATTGCGAACTATAAATTTTATTTCTTAT
>JBCAUJ010000052.1:1653963-1670646 GCA_038406275.1 Cataglyphis albicans
GTGTTGTGTTTCAGTAGTTAGTATCGCGTAAAAGGAGTATGACTGTATGTCGTACATATGTATGTGTGTATGTGTGTGTGTTTGTGTACGTGTAACTGAACGGATTGTAATTTAAAACGGTCAGAAACTCGTTCCTAGATTCTTGCTCTTTTGGAAAGGTGGCTTGGTGTTTGGTATAACGGTTATAACGGTCAAGAAAGTCACGAGAGAACAGTAGCTCCGATGACGTTTTATAGATTCTTCCCGTCAGGTCGTTGACACTAACTCTTTTAGTAAATTGATAATCAGTCGACATCTTTTCTAATGCAACAAAAAGTTATGCCAATCTTGCATTATTGTTATTATTATATATTTACATGATTTTATTTACATTCATGAATTGTGGGTGCTCTCTCTCTCTCTCTCTCTCTCTCTCTCTCTCTCTATATATATATATATATATATATATATATATACCCACAATTCATGAATGTAAATAAAATATATAATTATAATTTATAATAAATAAATATATATATATATTTATTTATTTATTTATTATAAATTATAATTTCTAACACATTGCATAAAAAATAATATAAAGAAAATACAAGTAGCTCATCAGAGTAACTTTACATATTTCTCGATGAACGTGATATCGTTAAATATTGTCATATTATTGACATACTTGTTGACATATTTTTATTATACATTTATCATTTATAAATAAAAAGATTAATTTTAAACTGGAAATTATGGACTGGCATGATTAAAATATTGATGCAAGGTATCTTCATTATATCTTAATGTAGCCAATTAATTTAAATTCTTTTCTCAGTCATGCATTATATAAAACGCTTTTTTTTCGCTCAATTTATATGCATATATTTTAAATATAAAGTTTCTTCTTACACTTGCACTTCGCATAATATAATACATTTTATTCATTTTCTCATTATCGGAAATGGAAGTAATCTATCCATTGGAAGAGCAATTTATTAGATCTTGATCGACAATATTTTCAACGTTCATTTATAATATATCGTTTAATTTTTAGCGAAGCTTATTGTAGTGGAACCAGAAGCGAGTACCGCGACAGAGTCCGCGCAAACTTTCATGAAAGTTTCTGGCTGTGGAAAGCGCTTTTCTATCAGCTAGAGATCTAATTTTTTCCAGTCTTGAAGTCATTGACCGTGCCTATTAACGGAAGAATTCGAAACGCTGTCCAGTTCGAGCGTGTCTTAATCTCTTCCTATAATCGCTACCGAAGCACTACGTTTATTCACGTTGAATTCTACTTTCCAATCTAGTGCGTTTCGATCGGATCAGCTCATCTGAAGCGCGAAACGGCCCATTATCTGGATTGGCATGAAACTCACAACTGCAATCAATCGCGTCGATCTATTTGTTATTTACATTTTCTTCTTTACGAACTTTCTTTCTTTTAAAAATACACCAATTTGCGTATTTACACATGCTTGTTTGCAAATTTACTTTAATTGTATTTTTTAATAATTCTTAGATTGAATTCGAGCATAAATCTTTTTATTTTTCTTTTAATATTTTGATATAATATTTAATTATTTGATACTGCAATTATTTAATAATATGATCAATTTGATAATATTTAATTATGAGTTTTACTACGAATTATGTGAACAGGATTTGAATAAAAAATTAAATGTTTGGTTCTTGCCATTTACAATAGTGTTTTTTTTTTTTTTAAATATTAAATCACGAATTGATCGTGCGGGGCAAATAAAACTTATGCAAGATCTAAGCATTATTTACTGATATCTATGAACGAAAGGCAACTTCCCGCATTCAGTTCTTCTGCTATCGTCAGTTTCATAATAGCATAGGCATACTGTACAATTTTTATAAGTTACTCTTATATAACGCTATAGAAGAAACTTTTCTCTCCCAATGTGGTTTTGCGATTTCGTGAGAAAATATTTTACATCGGTAGATAGTATTTTATTTTGCGAATATATATTTTATGTCGCAAAACACGATATAAATTAGCCACATATAAATATAGTAAAATAAATGTATACAAGCAAGTACACAAATACATATTAAATACACAAGTAAAAATTCATTTAATCCAATTAAAAAAAAAAAAAAAAAAAAACAAATTATTTTAAGATCCCTTAATAATCTTTAAAAGCTTTTAGTCGATCACTCACATTGTTTATGAGAAAGTTAACAAATCAAAAAGTTTGACAGCTTGAATTAAATAATATTCTTTAATAAGTAAAAAAAAAGAAAAATAAAAACTGATAATACTATCGACGCAAAATCATATTTATTTCACATTATTCGAGATTTGTTTTTAATGCAAATAGAGGTCTCTTTAATTACACAGTTGCAAATGAAGTTCCAACTTTGGTGAATCACTTTGCGCATATAATCGCAACCCTATTTGAAGTCGTACAATTATAGACCTAGTTTGTTAGTCTTTACGTTTTTTATTTATTAAAGAATAAATATACTCAGTGGTCAAATTTTTATTTATTTTTTAGTATTTCTTTTTTAGAATAAACGTTTTGACATATAATCTATTTTGTCATAATTTAATTATTCTTTATTCAATTTTCTTTTTCCTTTGTATTGTTACAATGTATATATGTATATATATATATATATATATATATATATATTTTTTTTTTTTTTCTCAAATTATTAAATTTATAAATCTATAAAATGAAAGTTAATAAAAATGCAATAAAAACATGAAATCGCAAAATTTCTGTCATATTTTAATAAATTTATATTCTATGGATAAATTTATATTCTATGGGAAAGCCTATCCTATTGTCTTTAACTCTTATAATTAGATAATAGTTGTTATGGCGTACACTGCACTCCGGAAGTGATAGAAAATAGAGTTCGAGATAATATCTGTTTGCCAAGCTGGTAGCTGCGTAATATACGTAATACATTATGCTTAAACACGGTTCCCATTGTATATATATATATAAATATATATATATATATATACGAATCGCGTGCGAAAATCGGTTGACTTTCACGAACGTCGTTAGTTAAGTATCTAACTATTACTTAATATTTAGGTCACTGCTCTAGCACTTTAGTCGACAATCATTTGAAGATGAATCTTTTAACATCTATATACACGACAGAATTTTCATTATACTTGATCTCAATTTTAATGTGTGTAAAACTGATACATTATGGATACAATCCACTCTCGTTATTCTTTTGTTTGTATGGGAATAATATATTTCGCACTATTTAGGTGGGTTTTGACCTTTAATTCCATATGACCTTTGCAGCAGCCACTATCCAGATATCCTCGCTTGTAATTCTTCGCGTCGGAGCGTGTGCCAGGCGTAGCATTTGAACGATTGAACAAAGGCGTAGGCATATCGCGGTGCTTATGCGATTATTGTACGGCGTTCTTTGCATGCAAAAAAGATATATTGTAACAAGAAACGATATATTGTACGAATACTTACGTATTCGCAAATTTATGCGTCATGTAGATCGATTTATCGAGAATGCGTGCGCGATATAACTCGATGAAACAATATTTTTGAAAATAATTTTGAAAACATTTTTAAAAAACATTAAAATAATGAAGTCCCCTTTTGATCATTAAAAAAATGTTTAAATTAACATCCCATGAGCAGACTATATTTTTTAGACGTATTTTTAATATTTATTATTTATTAATTGCTATTATTTATAATATGCAATTAATTTATTATTTCAATGTTTTTAAAAATGTTTCTTAAAAAAAAATTTTTTTTTAATACTATGACATTTCGATTTCTATTTTTACTTAAAAGTGATGATCATAATTTGTTTAAATTCGTGGCTGTATTCCAACCGATTCGGATCGTATCGTATTGTGTTCTGAGACGGAAGCAATGCGGTCGTTAATGTAAGTCGTGTTGCAATCACAGTAATCCCAGTTCTTTCGAATTGGTAAAAATATATTGATGGTACAAAGGAAGGGAATGTTTCATCAACGGAGAGATACCGCCCACTATTTATTAGATATTATTTACTGATAGTTTGCGCGCGCGCAATTTAGCTTTCGTAATGCTCTTTGCTTATTATATTAAGACTTTATTTTATTACAGAAAATATTGTCAAAAATATTTAAGAAACGTATTAAATATGTAATATTTGATTGTGATAAATGATTGAATTTACGTTGTGTATTTGGTATAAACACAATTGTTACATATAAATAATGTAAGAAAAAAATGATTATTATAAATAATACTCATCATATTTTTCTAGCTTCTTGGTTCCATTTTATATATGATTGCTCTCCTTAATAATTAATATATTATATTATTAAAGAGATAATATTTTATTACATAATTTTATTTTAGAGTCTTTTCATTTGTTACGTCATATATCGCTGAAAACAATCATTTTTGGGGAAATCTTTTTTCAGAGAATTATTATCTTTTTTTTTTATCTCGCATACATTAATATCATCGATATTGAAATAACAAGTACATCTTCATTCGTAGATTTCGGTGAGTACAGTGAGTACCAGAAGGTTCAGTCGTGCTGGAACACCAAGCTCGATCCTATCATCCGACAGCGACATCCGTTTCACGAGAAAACTCGGTGGCCAGTATCGCTGCGGATGCTGCGTCCTCGCCGCTTTCTTATTCTTCCTTCTCTTCTCGGGTGTCTCTATATATCTCGGCTGTAAGTAACGTCGTTGCAGACATTGCAGCAAATAAATGCAAACATAAGATGTTTAAAGATAACAATTCTCTAAAAAATTATCTTGCCTAACAATAAATACATGTCCCGTTATTTATTTATTTATTTATTTTTTTTCACAAGTTGACATTTAAACTTATATACTGTTGGCAATATATTCTTTAATATAAAATTATCTTTCACCAATTGAATAATATTTGATTTGTGCTAACAAATTTTTTTGCAATAAAGATAATATTTTTTTTTTTTAAATAAAATCTTTAATTAAAAATAATTGAAAATTTTTATTTAATTATTTGCCTTTATAATATTTCTCGAAGAAGAACACATCTCCGAAAAAATATATAATCAAGAGTTTCTTTTTGCAATCTTAAATTTTTTCGTTATTTTTTATAGAAAAATTGTTGTCCGAATTGTTGTGCGAAATGCATTCGAATGATGATTTTTCTTAGAAAATAAGCATTTTATCAAAGATTTTAATATTTCATAGTGCACAAATGCACGCTTTCATATTAAGTGATAATGATAAATCACGTATAATTCGATATAAATAATACCACACGCTATTGTTCTCGCGTTAATTTCGAATTGTAATGCAATATTATTTTATTTATTAATTTTAGTATTATCTACTTACACATACATTTACCGAGCCGACACATTTTAATCATATGAGCGTTCGTCCCACTTTCACTTATCGTTCTTATATACATACATACATATATATATATATATATATATATATATATATATATGTGTGTGTGTATGTGTGTGTGTGTGTGAGCGCAGAAGGCACTGATGCAAATAGAATTATTCCACAGTTAACCGGCAATCGGCGGCCTAGCGAGCATGAAATTATCCTAGCACATCACGATCGTTTGCCAGGACGAGGATATATTTTCACGGTGCATGAATCGCGAACTGTAAAGTACGATCGCCTTCGCCTTGTTTAAATAATTGACGTTTCCGTGTTAATGCACTTCACCTTGGTTAAATACCATGTATATCGTATGTATGTACATATACGGGGTGTACATTATAATAAACAAGGTGTGAAGAAGAGAAATAACTGTCATTTCGCGTAATATTTAAAATTGGAGAAGAAGGGACATTCGCATTTTTCATAAAATTATTAAATGCAAAGTGATAATAAACGCGTAGAAATTTTCAAAAGTTTTTTATTTTATTATAATTCCTAATAAATTTCTACTTATATTTGTGTGTATATATATATTTTTTATTTTCTTTTTGACGATATTTTTTTCACTTTTTCTCAAGAAAATAATATTAATTTTGAAAAAATTTAATTTTTGATTACATATAAGTATATACTAACACTTCTTCGATACTCGGTTACTCGGTCAGACCGTTATACGTACTGAAAGACCTCAATGCGCTTTGGCCGCATCACCTTCTTCCTGCTTTCCATTCTCTTATTCTTCAGTGTTATGACTTTGATTAAATACATACATTATATATTCATTCCTCGTGCTATAAATTTTATTTTAATGCAACTGTCTTACGAATACATCTCAAAAGATTGTCGCAATTTAATTAAAAATGATTTACAACGTGCTCGAACTTAATTAGCTCGTTAATGGATGAGTAACACACATGCATATTACACATTCACATACGATATGGCGAGCAGCACGAGCTCAGCAATTCCTATCGCTGCTTAAATTCGCGTTTACGAGTGAGAAGAATAATAAGAGGTCATGGATGATATTGCGCGCGTGCCAGTCCATTGAAAGCTTTCGAGCTGGTAAACGTATAACGGTACGACCGGGTTGTTTAGTTGATAGATAT
Source organism: Cataglyphis albicans (assembly GCA_038406275.1). Lineage (NCBI taxonomy): Eukaryota > Metazoa > Arthropoda > Insecta > Hymenoptera > Formicidae > Cataglyphis > Cataglyphis albicans. Next base: position 1,660,468 of record JBCAUJ010000052.1, read on the forward strand.
ATTCCCAATCGACCTTAAAGGTGGGGATCCGTGTCCTTGAAATGTTTTGATCCTATGACACTGTAACCTATTCTGCAAATATGAATTTTACATTGTAATGCCGGACAATTGAGGGCATATCGAAGAATGGCTTTTCTATCTCTTATGTATTAAAAAAAATAAAAAATGCATTTTTTTTCTTTAATTAATGAAAAACTTGTCTTTTTCACAAGTCTTATATCTTTTATCAGTATAGAGGAGAAATTTTATAAATCTAGTTTTCACACAGCACACGCACACACACATACATACGGATGATTAGATAAAAAAAAATATATATATATATATATATATATATATATAAATTATTTTTATTTATTAAACATATGGATACTGAACTTGACTGTTAAAACCCGTATAAAAAAATATATATATATATACATATATAAATATGCTGATTATTACGGGGTCAAAAAGATTTTCTTGTTGAGCAAACACGTCAGATGGAGAAGTTCGGTGAAAAGTAACTTTTAGTACATATATAAACGAGGTCCCTACGGGCAATTGCCTCGATTTGTTTCGTTTTGCCTAGCCGGAAAATTGACCGCACCGATGTAATGATAGCGCCTGAGGAGCGAAATTTTTTAAAAATTGTTGCCACGTTCTATGCGCTCGACTATATCATGTGTGATCGATCGTGCATACATTAGAAAGCTAGTTTGTGATATATTGCAAGTTATAGTAAGATATACTACGCGAAAATATAACGTTCTCAATTTTTTCTTACTTCACAAAATTTTTAATAAATTAATAAATTGCTATAGAGTTTTTCATATTTTATTATTATATATTATATTTTATATTATATTTTGTTAATTTTCAATAAACGAAAAACAAAATGTTATGCAAAGATGACTAGTATAACATGTGATAGAAAAATAAAAAAATATTTATCTATTACGCGTTGTAATAATAATAAGAAGGATTCCACCATAATTTTCGTAGAAATAATATACACCAGCAAACGCTTTTTTATTATATCTATAGTATTATTAATTGTATGTAAACTTATTATTTTGATTAATTTATATCTTGGAGTAATGTATTTATTAATATCAACAATGTGCAAAGATCGATAAAATTACGAAGAAATATTATCATGAAGAAATTCGACACATATTTAGATCGACACATATTTAATTCATTAATCATTAAACTAATATATTTGTAGCATTTTTATCTTTAATTTTGTATTATTTTGACTTTTTTATTTTTTTAACTGTCAAAATTTTTATCTGACATTTGTATTATATATATATATATATATATATTTCTGTATTATTACAATTTTGTCTATTTCTACTTTTATTAATTATTATCCACTTTTTTCACAGATTATGTAACTAATAAATAATAATTAAATATTTATTTTTATTTTAGACACGTTCCTCACTTCGGATCCACCGGGTGATCAGATATTTCTCGCAACATTCCGAGTTATCAAAGGTGACTCTTTCACCGCGGAACTGGCAGATCCTTCTACTGAGACTTTCCGGATACGATCGCGAGAATATCGTGATCGCTTTAATCTTATATTTCGCCGAAGCTGGTTAAAATTATCGTTTCTTACAGCAGATGTTTTGGCGCTTGACGGGTAATGAAATTTTATTATTCGCTTGTCACTGCTTTGCAGTAGTCAATAAAACATACCTAAAGATATTGGCACAAAAAGTTATTTGCGAAACAAATTATGCAATAATATTCAACATGTCGTGTAAAAACAGAAAATTAGCTAATTATAAAACACCATATAGCATAAACTTGATTGGTCTTTCTATTCGGTTCGAAAAATTGATTCTTACATAGAAGGAAAAAGCTAACCGAGATATAATGGAAACCGATGAAAACAGCTGGGGGCTGTACGCGGGAGAGAAATCGGACGATATCGCTTTGTAACTTTCTAGTGAGCGTGGTTTCACGACACTATCAGCGCGCAATGAGATGTTGACTGCGGCTATTTTCATTAATAATTATTCATTAATAATATCGTGCTCGAGTTTGTAAATTGCATCGATTTATTACGGGTTAAAGGCCATCCACGAAAAAAATTGCTACTGTTAGAATCGCTTGTGTTCAGAAATCTAAAATTATAAATAAATTATAAGTTTAATCTCTTTCTCGACAAATTCCCAAAAACAATTATAAATTTTTAAATAAATTATTATAATACTTATAAGTCTTTATAAAAATTGCACTGTTATAGAATCACTTGTCTGGAAATCTAAAATTATAAATAAATTATAAATTTAATCTTTTTCTCAATAAATTGAAAAAAAACATTACAAATTTTTAAATAAATTAATATAATATTTAATACAAGTCTTTATAAAAAAAATATTTTACAAATACAATCATGGCATCATGTGATCTTAAAGAGATTAAAATAATAGTTTTGATAGATAAAGAGCCTTAAAATTTTGTATATATATAATATGCTTATTACTATTATAGGATGGAAGGACGCGATTTGGTGGTGCATTTTGATATTAGGTTTGATCCGCGATATCAGACTATAACTACTGGGAATATCGTGGATATTTTATCACGAGAATTAAATCCCGAAACCTCACGTTATCTGGCGAATCTGACAATAGAGACGAAAAGTCTCGATGTACAAGAAAGTCTGAAGGCCCTGAATGCGCAAATTAATCCACAATCAACTATCTCGACGTTACCGCCGACAACGACAGCACCTCCGCCAAGAAGATGCAACAAGCTGGACTTGCCCTATTGTAAACATCTCCCTTATAATATTACCTCGTATCCAAATATTTTGGAGCATAGATCGTTGGCAGATGTCGAGGAGGATGTTATTACTTTTAGGTATGTTTTCCTGGATAAGTTTATAGCGGACTTGAATAAATTGAGAAAGCAAATTTATAATTATCGCTTAATTATTACTTAATTATGTGTATTTTAATATTTTAGAAATTATATAGAAACTATAAATAATAGAGAGCGTAAACTCTGTTAAGCTTTTGGAGAAATAATTTCATGAAAAAAGTATATTAAAATTTAAAAAAATTTATTAAAAATGAGAAAACAAATTTAATTATATTATTTTGTTGAAAGAAATTCTCTATTATTTTTCCTGTTAATTATATATCAATATTTTTTATAAAGCACAAAAGATTTTGTAATACTTGTTAAGGATGAATAATAAATTTATCTTTTTATCATTTGTTTAAATTGATAACGATAATATTACATGCTCTATATAATATCTAATCAATACATTGTGAAATTAGAGAACTAGTGGACGCGGAATGCTATCCATTGGCCTACGACTTTATCTGTCAGGTGCTGCAGCCTGCGTGTCAATCGAGTCATCCAGAAGATCTGCTACAATTGCCTTGTAGGAGTTTTTGCAGAGAATTTTGGAATGGATGTGGCAGTCGTCTTTCTGAAAAGATAAAACGCGCCTTAGATTGCTCCAACTTTCCAGAATATACCGGTCCTGGTAGTTGCAGACCGAAGCCAGGTGTGATTAACTGTCAAAAGTAGCATAATATTTATTATCACAAGCAAAATCTCCCTTTATCTCTCGTAAGATGATGTTAAACGCAGTATTTGAATTAATTTTGAATTAATTAATGTGTAGGATGTGTGCAAGCGCTTCAATCTAAAGCTTTATCTCCGAGAATTTGCGACGGCGTGATCGATTGTCCGGATCTGTCGGATGAGAAGAATTGTGCCTATTGCCGAGATGGTTACATGCATTGCGGAGTAGGAAGAACCTGTATACCGCATACAAAACGTTGCGACGGCAAGGTGGACTGTCCGAATGGCAGCGATGAGAAAGATTGTCGTGAGTATAGACGCACAAAAAAATACGTATTAATTTAATTTTAGTACAGAAATAATATTAATTAAATCATAAAAAATAAATAAATGATTGGGCATACTTATCTCAGTACTTCTGGCGCCGAGTGTTCACGTATTAAAATCACAATCCTGGAGCACACCTCATGTCGCGAAATACAACAAAGAGGGTTACGTTGTATTTAATGAAAAAGGTACTATTGGAAAACTTTGTACAGCAAACCTAAATGCTACTTTACCAGAAACGGAAATGGATAATGTTCTTCAAACAGCAGCGAGCTCATTGTGCACTTTACTCACATATACGTAAGTTATTATCTATTTTTTAATACTATAAACCTTTTTCATCATTGATTTTCAAAATACAAAAAGAAAAAATATAAACAGCTAACAGCAAATATTTTGTCCCCTTTAATAAATTTTTTCATTAATAGAAATTTTTATTTTTATTGCTTAATTTTATTAACTTTTATTTTTACTTTGCATAACTTTTACAGCGCAAAACTCATCTAGTTAATATATTGAATTCTTTATAATCTTTCCTATTTATTATTTTGTAATTATTAAAATTCTTTTTTCTTCTAGCGACTTGAATCAGTAGTTTAATTGTCGTTAAATATGTTTGTTTCTTTTGCAATTTTATTTAATATTATTTTTAGAATTATAATTTTGATTTGTGCATACATATAATTTAAAATTTACTTACACATACATTTATTTCACGTATATTGAAAAAAAAAATTTATAATTTAAAATTAATATGCCCTGTAATTTATTCAATATAGTGGCGTGGCTCTTGTTGAAATAAGAATTGATGACGAAGAAGATGTCCCGTACGTATACATGGAAGATCCTTCAGCACCTGAAATTACTTTTGTTAGGGCTCCTTGTCCTAGCAAGGAAGTCTTGTACGTTCGCTGTTCCGATCTTGGTACGATTCCTCTATATTTTTCTAATATATTACATATAATAAGTACATTATTATTTATAATAAACTTTTATTAATTCATCATTTTTTTCTTTCTGTTGGAAAACTAGAATGTGGAATACAACCTTTACGTGCAAACGGCGGTACTCAAAGTCTTAATAAGATGGCAGAACCCGGTGACTGGCCTTGGCATGTTGCACTTTTCAAAGAGGGAGTTCATGTTTGCGATGCTACTCTCGTGGCGGACAATTGGTTGCTCACAACCGCGTACTGCTTCCAAGGGTGAGTTTAATTATATTTAAATATATTTATATTAAATATATTTTTTTAAATATATTTATAAAAAAAATTTTTATATAAAAGCATTCTTTTAAATTTTAAATTCTTTTAAATTTTATATTCTTTCAAATTTTAATTTTATTGATTTTTTTTCATAGTCAACCCAAAGCAGAATGGTTGGCTAAACTTGGTGTCGTACGACTTTCGAGTACATCACCTTGGCAACAAGAACGCAGAATTGTCGGCATGATTAAATCACCGGTGGAAGGTACAACTGTTCTGGTGAAATTGGATAGACCAGTAACGACCTTCTCGGATTTCGTGAGACCGGTTTGCTTACCTTCCAGCGAAGACTCACTGAGCAATACATCGCAATGCAACACTCTGGGTTGGGCAAGAAATCGTACGTTAATTAAAAATAAATTTTAATGAATCAACTTGAAATTATCCAGTGATATATTTTGATAAAATATTCAAACTCTGACAAATATGTATTATAATACATATCATTTCGTCAAAGAATAAAGAATAATTAAAATATTTTATTATCAGATTAAAATATTTAAAATAATTAAAATACAATTTAAATATTTTATTATCAGATTATATATTAATTTTGGAAAAATAGAATGTATTTATTTTTAATTTTATTATATATATATGTACATATTTTCATTATTTCTTTAATTATTTCAAAGACACAAAACATCCTTGAAATAAATATGTAGAATCTTTTCCTTTCTTTTGACAGGTGATTTACTGCAAAGAGTACAATTGAAACATAGTGCAATGGAAAAGTGCGAAAATATTAGTATCCCCTCGGTAAATAGCGTTTGCACTGAGCAGGCATATTCCACGGATGATTGCAATGTAAGCCAAAAATTGTTTACATAATACGCGCTTTTGAATAATTTTTATTCTTTTCTTTCCACATTTTTAGCAAAAAAATTATTTTACATTAGACTCAAAATATAAAATTTAAACAATAGACCAAATTTTGATAAAATAATATAAAGTAGCATTTTATATTATTAAATTCTAACAGGAGGAAGAACTCGCCGGCAGTCCAATGCTATGTCTTCAAGCGGATAATCGAAAATGGGCATTGACTGGTATTGGTAGCTGGAGAATAGCTTGCTCGAAAGATGGGCTCGAAAGGCCTCGATTATACGATAAAATTTCATCACATATTGACTGGATTAAATCTACCATTAGTTGAGAGCTTTAATTGAATTACTCAGATAAACATTATCTGATAAATTTTTTTTGTGAACGAAATTTATATTCTCGATTAAAAATCGAACGAAAGAAAAAAAATGTTCACCGCGCATATTTCAAAATCGTGACTTATATATCGAAGAATTAGAAATTACTTTATTATATGATGTTGTTATACGTTGATAGATTTAATCGTATCTATTTTGTAATGAGTATACGTTACTGTTATCAGTAATATCAGATAAAAATTTATCTTTTATTAATCATCGGAATGTGAAATCGTTTCTATTCTCTTTTATAAATGTAAATATCTTCTTTCTTAATTTAAAACAAAAATTCTTTGTATTACTGTGGCGTCATTTTTTAATTTATTCTTTTGCCCTACAATTAATATATATCATATGTATACATAGTTGTTTTATACTTTATATCTAATTAAGTATTATATCTAATTAAGTATATTGTTAGTTTATTATTAGTAATTATGATGTAATTATATATATATATATATATATATATATATATATATATATTTGCAACATTGTTTATACATATTAAACTTTCCCAAAATAATAATCTGCTTTTTTATTACCTGTATAATATAGATACATGAAAATAAATTTGGGAGAAGTGCATCAAATTAAAGATTTATTTATTAGCAAAAGTCGGAATAATGATGAATTATATAACAATATATAAATTCTGATAACAATCTAAAAGTAGACTAGTTAAATGGGACGCGATTAAATGTGAATGGATGGACGGACTAGTTATGATATTGCAATGATAAAAGACTTTTTAAACAATTTGGCAGTTCTACTTCAACAATAGATTTTTAACGTGTTTTTCTATTCATATCAATAAAAATTATACATCAAATTACATATATATCATGAGCATATTTTAATGTTATATGCATGTGTGTATTAATAACTTATTAATTATGTAGAAAATTTTGAATAAACAAATTTGCTAAAAGAATTCATATTTAACACACAATACATGTGTGGATGCACACATGCATAATAAAAAGATTTGATGTATTCAATAGTCATTAGTAATAACATTTTTTAATTTGAAATATTTGTATCGCGTATACTATATTCTTTCATTATAATATGTTTATCCCTACACGGTATATTTTCTTTTTAACATATATAAAAATACCCCATAATATGAAATAGATTTTGTTCTATATATACAAACTTTTAAACAAATATTCTAAAATAACAAATTAAAATTAAAACTGGTAATTAATAAAATATTGATTGAAGAAGTATACCCGTTGACCAGTAAAATTAGTTTTCCCGCTAATGCAACAATGTGACGTTATTCTATTCAACGCGAAGCAACCAATGATTGCACAGTGAATCTTGTCACATGATTTGCGCTGTAACTTGTGCGCAGCAAAGCGGGAATGTTGCATGCCAATTGGTCACACACACACGCGCGTTTTAGCTCTTTAACGGCGCGTATATCGCTTTAGGAGGCAGCCATTGACGCTTAATATGCTAGAAGCGTGCTCCCGGCTCACGACGCACGCAGTGTGTCGGCAGCACGTGCGTAGAAAACACGGGACAACAATTAAAAATGCCAAGTTACGCATCCATTGGGCCGAATGGCGCGAGTGATTGTTACCTTCTTTTAGAAGACGGTAGTATTTTTTTGGGAAAACAATTTGGGGCCGATGTATCCGTTGATGGTGAAATTGGTGAGTTTTGTATCGAACATGTGCTCATATTTTACAAGTCGGAGCCACACGCGTACACGTGCAAGTCTCTCTCCAAGAATCAACTTCCTGCATGTGTGTTCCGAAAATATTATCCTCGATTCTAAGAGATAAGCTCTTTCATTATGAGAGAAACTTATTTTTGGTATTTATTATCTTTGGTATTTATATATTACAAATAGCAATAGATGCAGTGACATTATTCTTTGATTCTTACAGCTAGAAAAAATATATAGAAAGCTTTTGCATATTTTATTTTAAATATATTATTAAACATATATTAAATATATATTTGCAAGTAATGTTACTACTTAATATTAAATATTCAAAAATTACATTTGAAAAAAAGTGTTGTAACTTAGATATGATATTTATAACAGTTAAATACAAGTTAAAAATTGATACATGCAATAAAAAATTGTTTTTTGACAATAATTTGTCAAATTATTATAAAAAAAAATGTGATAATTAAAAATCAATAGATTAATTTACAATATAAATTGTTTTTAAAAGCACGTCAAATCAATGAATAATTGCTCAAATAATGAATAAATCAGATTAAAAACATTTTAAACTTTCTAAACTTGCAACATTGAAAGACTATTTAAATACTGTTCACAATTTGATGCCAATTGTTATTAATTTTTTTTTTTAATTTAATTTATCAGAATAATTAATTTAGATTTACTTGAATTAACAAAAGTCAATAAATTCAAGTAAATCTAAATAATTATGCACATCAACAGTTTTTATTCAAATAACAAACAAATCTTCATTATCAATTTGACACATAACTTTTTAACGTTTTTATGACGTAAGTGATTTTTTGTTGTTGTTGGAGATTTTGCTCTTGGAGATTGTCAATTTTTTTTTACTCTAAAAAAACAAAAATTTTTATTTTATAATCATAAGATTTCTGAAAGACTAATTAATGAAAATAAAATAATGTATATATACATATATATTTAATATATATTGTATATACATATAGTATATTGAAAAAAAATATTCTATAACATTGATATTTAATGTATATTTTCTAATGAAATTAAAAATTTTGTAAAATATATTAAAACAAGTTTGCACTCGAATTACCGCATATCGTTCTTATACAATAATTTTTTTTTTCACTTCTATATATATTTTTTAATAAAAGTTTAATAAAAGAAAGAGTTACTTAAATACTACATATGCGTTGCATGATTGTATTATGATTGTAAAAATAAAAATGGATAAAAAATTAATATGACCGTGTTATAATAAATTACAATAAATTTTGATTAAAAAATTCAGCATTAATTGATCTTAATAATATTGCGACATTAATTTTCTTGTTAAATTGCATATTCTGTGATATCAAAAATAATAATATAGATTTTAAATATCCATATAGATGGGACTTTGCATTTTTTTGTGTTTACATTCTATTAATATTCAATTCAGTTTTAGAATGAATATTATCTGAATCGTCGATAACCGTCGTCAATAGATGCAAACATTAAAACTGATCGAACTCAAAGTCCTCGAGACATTTTCTTGCAAAATATAATTACGATCAATAAAATGCTAGCAATAAGATGTATGCTTTACGACGTTATTTTTTTTTTATTTGTTCCGATAGAGCAATACAAAATAAAACATGGAAATTATATAAATTTATAAGGCTTCTTAACTGTCACTGTTTCAGAGATGCATTTTTTTAGATATAATAGATTTGCGTTTAAACATAAATATTGCATAAGTAAGATAAATAATAAAGCGTGTGTATAAATATGCACATATAAAAATGATTACTATTTTTTACAGTCTTCCAGACTGGTATGGTCGGTTATTCGGAATCACTCACGGATCCTTCTTATCATGCTCAAATTCTGGTGCTGACATATCCGCTTATAGGAAATTACGGTGTTTTTGGTGACGAGAAGGATGAGCATGGCATACCATAGTAAGTTATCTCAACAAAATTTAATTCAGCGCCCGTTAACGAAATCACGCAGTGTCAATGCTAATCATTATATATCGCATATAGATCGGGCAAATCAAAATTGTCACAGAGCGTAAGACTTTGCCTTATATAAGCTATATATATATATATATATATATAATTATATTATATTTATAATTATATATATATAATTAAATATATAATTATAATATATAATTA
>JBCAUJ010000052.1:1670746-1686189 GCA_038406275.1 Cataglyphis albicans
ATTTGCGCAAACAACCATTTTAAATTTTCAGCAAAATGTTTATGGATTAAAATAAATGTAATATATATGTATAACTGTTTGAGAAAGAGATATTGGAAATAATGCTTGAGAGGAAATACTAATCTTTAAAATTAATTAATTTTGACATAGCTGGTTCGAGTCCCACCGCATTTGGGCCGCTGGGCTAATAGTCGGAGAGATTTGTGACAAACCCAGTCATTGGCGGCAAACTAAGACGCTATCCGTATGGATGAAAGAACAAAATGTACCTGGAATATATGAGATCGATACACGAGCATTGACAAAAGTTATTCGCGAAAAAGGCACTATATTGGGCAGGATAATCTATGGTCAACCACCCTCAACCACCCTGCCGATAATACCTCCAATAGAAGATCCCAACAAGAGAAATCTTGTTGCAGAAGTTTCTCTGGTAATGTAACATTTTTTTATATATATATATATATAATGAATTTCAAAACACTCGAGTATTTTGTCGAATAATAAATTTTCTCAATTTTCAATTTTTGACATTGTTCCACTCGTGACAAGTGATTAAATAGAATAATAAAAATTATTTAGTATTAATGCCAAATATGTTAGTAGTCTCTTAATAAAGCTATAAGGACATTAATACAATTTTATTCGTATTTTTTTATAACATTATACAAACAATTCTTTTTTTCCTATACTTCTTTTATGCAATAATTTTTTATATGATTTTTTAAATGATTTTTATATGACTTTTTAAATGATTTTCAGCCGCTTTCAAATGTATATCCAACATACAATCCAAATGGATATCCTCGTATATGCGTGGTTGATTGTGGATTAAAATACAATCAACTGAGATGTTTGCTAAGACGTGGTGCTCGTGTGGACATTGTACCATGGAATTATGATTTGGGTGCTGCCGAATACGACGGTTTATTCCTCAGCAATGGTCCGGGTGATCCCAGCATGTGCGAAGTAACTGTCGAAAATATCCGAATGGTTTTCACGCAAAGAAAGAAAACACCAATTTTTGGCATATGTCTTGGGCATCAATTACTATCCATAGCTGCTGGTTGCATCACATATAAAATGAAGTACGTAACGACATAAATGGTATCAATACTACTTTTATCAGATTAATAAATGCTGTTTGGAAGGCAGATTTTTGAAGCTGTGATAAATTATATTTTTTTGCTTCAAACATTTTTGCCTTGATATTTCTTTCGTTGTTCAAAATATTATTATTCTTTTATCAGAGTACAAATATTTTCTTGTCATATGATACAGAGTATAATAGATTATCGTTATACGAGAAATGTCATGCATTTTCAGCTATGGCAACCGAGGTCATAATCAACCGGCGACGCATCACAGTACCGGACGTTGTTATATGACTTCGCAGAATCACGGCTTTTGCGTTGATGCGACTCAATTACCGGCCGATTGGGAGGTGCTCTTTACCAATACTAATGACAACAGCAATGAGGGTATAGTTCATTCAAACCTGCCATATTTCTCCGTTCAATTTCATCCGGAACACACAGCAGGACCTGAGGACCTTGAATGTCTCTTCGATGTATTCTTGGAGAGTGTGAAGGACGAAATCAAGGGTCATCCTTGGATCTCTATAAAGGATAGACTCACTAAAAAGCTAATCTACGACAAATCTTCGACTCTAATTATACCCGAACGGCCTAAGAAAATATTAATTTTGGGCTCAGGAGGACTTAGCATTGGCCAAGCCGGAGAATTCGATTATTCGGGCTCTCAGGCGATAAAAGCGTTAAAAGAAGAATCGATACAGACTCTTTTGATAAATCCTAATATCGCCACGGTACAAACATCAAAAGGCATGGCTGATAAAGTGTACTTCCTGCCAATTACACCAGAATACGTCGAGCAGGTAAGCTAAATACATTAAAAAAATTTAAGACTATTTAGCTAAATTTTTTGATTAATGATTTATCACTTATAGCTATAATATCTAATAACTGTTTATTTTTATTTCGACAACATCGCTAAAATTATACATAGAGTGTCCTGTTGAGTGTAAATTTTCAATTTAATATCTATTATCAAAGATATGCGAATATTTATTTAATATTATAATAATATTATTATAATAATAAATATATTTATTAATATTAAATTATTTTATAAAAGAAAAAAATAATATTTTTTATTAAAAAAATAATATTTTTATTTAAAAAATAATATTTTTTTAATAATCTATTTTAGGTAATACAATCAGAGAGACCGGATGGCGTACTATTAACATTTGGTGGACAAACTGCCCTTAACTGCGGCGTAGAACTTGAAAGAAACGGCGTATTTGCAAAATACAACGTCAAAATTCTAGGGACGCCAATCGAATCAATCATACAGACTGAAGACAGGAAGATGTTTGCAGAGCGTGTCAGCGAGATAAATGAAAGAGTCGCACCGAGCGCTGCCGTGTATTCCGTTCAAGAGGTATGTAAATGACTTGCAACATTTTTTTACAGATTAAAATGTCTCTCACAATTTTATGAAATGGACATGAAACGATTGTCTCATTAATTTTGTACAGAAATATGGTGTTCCGGCATATATAATAAAATTTTTGATTGCTGAAAAATATTTGCGATATTTGAATTAATTATTAAGAGATCTTTGATTCTTCAATAATATTCACAATTTTTTTTGTAAAAACAGAATATTATATTTAACAAATCAACGTATTTATTTTCAATATATATATATATGTCATTTCTTTTTAAATAGGCATTAGAAGCCGCTGAGAAACTGGGTTATCCCGTAATGGCGCGCGCTGCGTTTTCGCTCGGTGGTCTTGGATCAGGTTTTGCCAATACGAAGGAAGAGCTGAGAATGCTAGCGCAACAAGCTTTAGCTCACTCCAGCCAATTAATAATTGACAAATCATTGCAAGGCTGGAAGGAGGTAGAGTACGAGGTTGTCCGCGATGCGTACGACAACTGCATCACGGTATGCAACATGGAAAATGTCGATCCCCTCGGCATTCATACTGGCGAATCGATTGTCATCGCGCCGAGTCAAACATTGTCCAATAAAGAATATAATATGCTACGAACAACCGCTATTAAGGTCATTAAGCATTTCGGCATCATTGGAGAATGTAATATACAATATGCGTTCAATCCTTCCTCCGAAGAATATTACATTATCGAGGTGAACGCTAGATTGTCTAGAAGCTCGGCTCTAGCCAGTAAAGCTACCGGCTATCCTCTGGCTTACGTTGCTGCCAAATTAGCTCTTGGAATACGCTTATCGGATATTCGTAATTCTGTCACTGGTGAAACAACAGCTTGTTTTGAGCCGAGTCTTGATTATTGTGTGGTTAAAATACCTAGATGGGATCTTAGCAAGTTTCATCGCGTCAGTACCAAGGTATTGGATAATTTTTTAAATTTTAATTTTAGGAAACAATATTAGAAAGAGAGAAAATATATATAGTTCCTTAATCTATATAATATAACATTTTAAAAGCGTCACGATAAAGTAAAAACTAATTAAATGAAAATGATATCGAATAAATATTTTTAGATTGGCAGCTCCATGAAGAGCGTAGGTGAAGTTATGGCGATTGGACGTAAATTCGAGGAAGCTTTTCAGAAGGCATTGAGAATGGCTAACGAAAATGTGAATGGCTTCGATCCTTATATGAAAGAGATCAACGATGAAGATTTGGAGAAACCGACCGACAAAAGAATGTTCGTTCTCGCTGCTTCGATCAAAGCCGGCTATACGATCGATCGATTATACGAGCTCACCAAGATAGATCGCTGGTTTCTGGAAAAGATGAAGAACATTATCGATTATTATGTACTCTTAGAAAACATCGATCGTACAAAACTTTCGCACGACTTGCTACTGGGCGCAAAACAGAACGGCTTCTCGGACAAACAAATCGCCGCCTTGATAAAGAGCTCCGAATTAGCTGTCAGAATACAAAGACAGGAGAATAATATTCGACCAATGGTTAAGCAAATTGATACAGTCGCTGCTGAATGGCCGGCCACTACAAACTATCTTTATTTAACGTACAATGGCACTAGCCATGATGTGGAATTTTCTGGCGGATACACAATGGTGATAGGTACAACGCATATTATATGTATAATATATAATCATTGTTGTAATTGTGTAATTGTGTAATTGTTATATATAAATAATTACAACAACCAAAACTTTTCTTAAAAAAAGAAAAGATATAATTTTCCTGATTTAACATCGTGTATATATTCAATTAAATTAGAAACAATGGCTTTTCTTTATAATTATTTTATAATTATTATATAACTTTATAACTTATAATTTTATAATTATTATAAAATTATAATAATTATAATTTTATAATAATTATATATAATTATATATATATAACTTATATATATATAATTATATATATATATATATATATATATAACTTATATATAAATGGGACTTATATATAACTTATATATGGGATATTATAAATGGGACTTATATATATAACTTATATATATAATAATTATATATATATAACTTATATATAAATGAGATATGATCCGCGACTAATGATTATTGATATAAATAGGATTAAAAAATAAATTTAATATTAAATAAAATATATTATTACAAAAAATTAGAAATTATAATATATATTATTTCTTTTTTAGGTTCCGGAGTATACAGGATCGGCAGTTCAGTAGAATTTGATTGGTGTGCTGTGAGTTGCCTACGTGAACTACGAAATCTTGAACGTAAGACAATAATGGTCAATTATAATCCAGAAACGGTCAGTACAGATTACGACATGAGCGATAGATTGTATTTTGAGGAAATCTCCTTCGAAGTGGTAATGGACATATATGATTGTGAGAGCCCAGAAGGTATAATATTGTCGATGGGTGGACAGCTACCAAATAATATTGCAATGGATCTGCACAGACAACAGGCTCGAATCCTTGGAACATCACCAGAGTCCGTCGATGGTGCCGAAAATCGTTTTAAATTTTCTCGTATGCTCGATAGCATTGGTATATCGCAACCTAGGTATGCGTGCAATAAATATATATTATTAAAAAAAAAACAGACATTTTTATACATTAATAGTTGTTCTATTTTTAAAATTTAAAACTCTGCAAAAAAACATTGTAAAATTAGGGAAAGATAAATTGATTATTTGCCGAGTTGTAGCAGTTTGGAAATAGTTTTTCATTTTTGTAGTAATTTTTTTAGTAATTCATAATTTTAGTAGTTTATATAAAAACTTATATTAATTGTGCAACGTTCCTTATTTAAGATGGAAAGAATTGACGAATTTGAAATCCGCCATTGAATTTTGCGAGGAAGTTGGCTATCCATGCCTTGTTCGGCCTTCGTATGTGCTAAGTGGAGCCGCAATGAATGTTGCCTATTCAAATCAAGATCTGGAATCTTATTTGAAAAGCGCGAGCGAAGTTAGCAAAGAGCATCCCGTAGTGATATCGAAATTTATTCTCGAGGCGAAAGAAATCGACGTCGATGCCGTTGCTTATGAAGGAGTTATATTATGCATGGCAGTATCTGAACATGTCGAAAATGCCGGTGTTCATTCAGGAGATGCTACATTAGTAACGCCACCACAGGATATCAACGCGCAAACTCTGACAAAGATAAAAAGTATCTCGAAAGCAGTTGCGGCATCCCTGGGAGTCACCGGTCCTTTCAACATGCAACTAATTGCCAAGGTGGATATTGCTAAGTTTTTATGTATATTTGAAAATTGATCAATTAAGCTAAAAAAGACAAATATAATTTTAATATTAATTATATATATATATATATATATATATATATATATATTTTTTTTTTTTTTTAATAATAACTTTATATTTTACTTTTTTTTACTATTTTAATTACATATTAATTTCGTATTTATATTATATAAATTTATTCTTAACAGAAATTAATAAATTAATAACATTTTTGTTTATACAGGATAATGAATTAAAAGTGATCGAGTGTAACGTAAGAGTATCCAGATCTTTTCCTTTTGTCTCGAAAACCTTAGACCATGACTTTGTCGCGACAGCAACCCGTTTAATCGTCGGCGAAACAGTTGAGCCTGTGGACGTTTTAGCTGGCTGTGGCAAAGTTGGAGTGAAAGTGCCGCAATTTTCTTTTTCCCGACTTGCTGGTAAGAATTTCGGGCATTTATATGTGAAATTTTTATAGAAAAATTTATACTTAAGTAACAGTATTCTATATATATTTAACATGCTATATTATTATTATATATTTTTGTGCTTTTACATCTCACATTATTTCTTTATATTTTTGTCAGATAAATTTACTTTTTCTTGCTTAATTAATTTTTCTTTCAAATTGTCTTTTATTAGTTTAAGCTCGAACTTTTCGAGTTATTTAAATTTATTGCCTAAATACTATTTAATATTATTATAGTTAGTTTATAACATATAAGAAATGATGTTAAGCGGGAAATTATTTTGTCATAATATTGAGTGTAATATTTTGTCACATTTTTTAAAACATTAGTAACTGTTAATTTTTTTCACGATTCTACTTTTTCATGCAACATACGCACACACGCATACATTTTCTCTTTCCATCGTTCTCTAAAATCATCATATACAATATATGTAAAATAATCATTATCATTTTATTTTCTGCATTATTATCTGTACGGTTCAATTAAAGGTGCTGATGTGATGCTGGGCGTGGAAATGGTATCTACTGGGGAAGTAGCCTGTTTCGGTGAAAATCGCTACGAAGCTTATTTGAAAGGCATGATAAGCACCGGTTTTCATATTCCTCAAAGGGGTATCTTGCTCTCTGTAGGAAGTTTTAAGGTAATTAGATTGTATATGAGAGAAATTGTGTCTTGTTTTTACAATAAATAATAAATAAATTTTATAGATGATATATAATTTATTTATTATTTATTGTAAAAAGAGACACAATTTCTCTCATATATATATGTACATATAAATAACTAAAATATGTATTTGCCTTTGAAGCATATATATTTTACTTCCTGGGAGATTTTTAATATTAATAATATTTATAATGAAAATCTCTTATTATTGTTTTATGACAAAGCAGTAAATTGCAACGTTCAAAGTCTTTGAAATGTATTTAAAAAAATACGTTTTTTAATAAAGATAAAAATAATTGATTTTACACGCATTTCAGCATAAAATGGAGTTACTTGGGTCTATCAGAAATTTGAAAAACATGGGATACAAATTATATGCCAGCATGGGTACCGCCGATTTCTATACTGAGCATGGAGTCGAAGTAAGTAAGAAAAGCATTTATATTAATTATATCTTCTATATCTATATCTTTTTGAATATAATATTCAATTACTTTTACATACAATCACATACATAAAAAGAATAATTATACATATTTACATATCATATTTACAAGGATAATTTAAAAAAATAAGATATTTATGAGAAAGATGTTTGATTAATTGTTTTTATCAAATAATTTTTTGCAATTTAAAAATTATAAAATAGTGAAATATGATATAAATTTACTCTTTTAATAAAGCACATTTATCATAAAAATAATGAGATTAACTATAATTAAAAATATAAAAATTAATGATAATGATGCTTTGAAAAAAATGAAAGATACGTATTATGAGATATAAAACAATTTTTTTTTTTTTTAAATTAGAATATTTTTGATTAAAAAATTTGTTTGAAATATCTAATCTAGTAATCCACACACACATACACACACAATCTACTTTACAAATTATATTCCATATTATAATAATAATATTATTTTACAAAAGCGACTCAAACCTAACTGTGTCGCAGTAATTAGATATTTTTATAAATTATATTTTAATTATTAGTTATCACTCTGTTCGCTCTTGCACATAACACAATGATCGAATATCAACAGTTTGCAAGGCTATACGCTCAGTCTTCCTCGATTACTTACTAAATTGATTATCGATCGCTCTCGAAATATAATAATGAATATTATTTTGATCAGGGAACCCGTCTTAAACATTGAATACTAACATTTGTCTTTTCAGTAGATCATAGAGATAAGACCTAATTTTAATAAATGCATATATCATATATATGTCGTTTCGCTTAAATGATCCGTTAGAGAGACTACTCTTTGAATTGTATCTGAGGTCGACTCGTCGTCACTTTGATTTTTCGATACAGGCTTTCTCGACGTATAAGAACCTTCTTTGCTCGTTGTAGCATTCGTAGTTTGTATATTTTTTTCCACGTTTTCCTCATCTTTAAACCGTACTTCATAAGTGAGTTTATCCGTGTATTCCTCCATATAGTCATGGCTAGATTGCGATTGCTCATGCTTTAGGAAACGATCTTTCAAATTACCAACGAATATAGGCTCTACATTCCTTTTGGGTGTTTCTGGCGGCTCGTTCGGTAATCTCGTTGAATTCGTCGCCGCTTTTATTCTTAAAGTGTGGATCTTGTCGCGATAAGCCTTAGCATCGTCCTTGTATCTGGTCAGATCCGATAGGATAATCGAGAGTCGATCGGCTTGATCGAGATAAACCACTTTCTGTTGATAAGACCTATACTTATGACAACAATCGGCCATTTTTATAAAATGTCTAACAAAGAAATCCAACAGAGCAGCCAGCCTCAAATCTTCCAACATGGCACAGCGTTCCTAAAAAAAAAAAAAAAAAAAAAGAAAAAGAAGAAAAATGAGAGACGAAAATATAAGTTGGCCGTGACTCTTGATTTATTAATCACAAAGAGGAATGAAGATAAGATTAGATTTGTGGAGAGTCGTGTAACATCATGGATTGAATTGGCTTTTTGTCTAGCGTAATCGTTTACGATAGTGATGTGTTATGCAGGATTTCTCATTACATACTTCAATTGATAATCTTATCATCTTGAGGAACTCACCGAGATGTCGACGATAAAGTCCGTGGCCTTGCGTTGGGTGATGAGCGTTTTATTCGTAACAACTCGCGTACTATAGTTTTGCTGAGCCTTTATTCGAGCGGTGTCCCATAATCCACCAGATCTATTGAAAATCTCTTCCCTATGGTACTCCTCAGTTTTCGATATATTTATGGTCGGGCTAACTACGGACAACCACGGCTGAACTGTCATTATCTTGAATAACTTCTCAAAGTCTAATCGTGGGAAGAATTTATTACTATGCTTGATGTTCTTCATTGCGTAGAACACGTACATAACAGGATTCTCAGTTATCCTCTTTAATTGTTTCTGGCTGCGCAACAGATGCTCGCGCGATACTTTGCTAAGCATGTTTTTGTCACGGATGAAATAGTCAGGCATGATTGGCTCGTCTTGGCTGATGCAGCGATAAAGACTCATCAGCAACTTGTTTAGGCACTCACCGATCCGATGGTCAGGCCACTGCGACGGCCGATCGTCTTCCTCGATCAACCAGAACAGCTTGTTCCTGATATGAGAAGTCGTCAGACCATGCATGGTATCCTGAACTGGCCTTAAGTATGTTTTATGAAGCATCATCGCGATCAAGTACACTTGTACTTGAGAGCGGGTCATGCAAGTCTCTAGATAACGTTCCGCGGCTGGAAATGTCAGCTGCCATTCGATTTCTTGATGTATGTTCTTTTTGACATTTTCATGTCTCAAAGGATCATTCTTGTTTAGAGAATTCTCGGGTATCACATAACAACCAAAATCCTTCACCTTGCCAATATCATTGTAATTAGGCCACGTGCTTCTCGGTCGCTCTAACCATTCCATAGCGGATTCCGGCCATTGCAGCCATATTGTCGGCGTGATTTCGTAAGATTCGATCTTATGCAATTTGAGATTATGCGATTTTATCATTTTATTACAGTGGATAACTGAATTTTCCACGTAATTTTGATCGTTTTGTTTGAAACCTAACGGCTCGGCCAGCTGATTTACAAAGAGCTCGACAAAATAATTCATAAACATTTTACTACTAATGTAGAAGGCTTCGCAATCAGATTGTTTCTCGGCCATTCTGAGGAGAATCTGTTTGCTATTTTGTAATGGTCTCCTTTTCTCACTGTAAATAGTGCCTCTGCTATTGATCCTGACTTCCTCGAAGCATTGCGGCGGGATCATCGCGTTTGAATATATCTTGCTTGACGCGCTCATCTGATTATGTTTTATGTTACGACTAATCTTTGTACTACGAGTCTCAGTGTGATAACTCGAGTCGCTACCATAGCCAGAACTCACGCTGCTTGGTGGTTTAAAGACTTTTAATTTTACTGATTTCGAAGAGCTAGATCGTTGTTCACTTTCTTTCTCGAGCTCCTCGCATATCGCCCACGTTTTTTCCGAAGATATATCGGTTTTGATGTGATTGGATGAAGTTCTATTACAAATGTTTTCACGCGAGAGTGATCTTGATATATCTTGATCTTCATATATCGTTTCATCGTTATGTAAATTGGTTAAAGATCTACTCTTAATGGTCTGAAAACTTTTTTTCTTTATCTGACGAGAATACATCATGTTTGAATTACGATTTCGTTTTCGACTGTAAATGCTCTCGTCATCGCTTTCGTTATATGTTTCATCAATATCCTCCTTTTTCCTAAGATTCCTTAAATATGGCATTTCATCGAGAAGTTGTAATTGTACGTACCCTATTGACAGAATTCTCATAATTTTAGACATCACAAAAAAAATCTATTAAAATTATTAAAAAATTTTTTCCCTTAACAATATCATATGAATTATGTGTCATCTCTTTTACATTTAAAAAAAATCCAATTTTACTCAGCAAAAGTACTATAAATTTTATTAAATTTTTCTAGTCTATGTCTACTTACAGAAATAAATCATTAAAATTAAAGAATTTAATTAAGAATAGAAATAATTTTATTTAGGTTTTTTTCTCTTTTTCCCTCTCTGTGTTTTTCGGCTTATATATTGTTTGTATAAGATTTTATTTTTTTTATATATTTACTTTATTATACTTTTTTATTTTATTGTATATTAATTTCAAAATTTTTCTATGTTATAAAAATACTTGTTATTGTGTTCATTTAAATATTTATTTTTAATCAATCTGTAAATAAAAATTTTATTAATATAAAATTCTGTCAAATTCTTATTTAAATAAACAGAGAGAGAGAGAGAGAGAGAGAGAGAGAAAGAGAGAGAAAGTTTTTTATTTTACTTAAAAGTTTGAAAAAACATTTTTAACTGAAACTATTGATATTGCACCAGATATTCTTGCTAAAAGCAAATTTAGATTGAGCTATGAATCTATTGTGAAAAAAATATGAAGAATCGGGAACAATCTATGCAAACTTTATAATTTGAAACAGTTTACCTACCTGAATTTTTACTCGATTGTACCATCATATTATACGTAATCCCATTGTTCAGGCTACTGTACTCTGGTTGATATTGTTGTTCTGTAATTTCGATATTGTTGTGTACAATATAAATACGAATGGGTTGCAATGGTTCGACAACAAGATCACCAGTCTGCCTATTCGAAGTAAAGATAACATTGTGCGCGATATATTCTTGAAGAATATCCGGTAATAAAACATGCTTTTGAGATGGCAGTATTTTATTTAGTTCAGCTTCAGAGGACGATGCCAGAGTTTCTTTAATTTGAATTATATCTCTGCAAAAATATTTAAAGTAGTTTGTTATAATGCAATCTATCATTATTACCATGAATAATTGCAAAAGTTTATGTAATATATGTCTGCACTGAAATTTGTGTGAACTGCGTACACACACATTTATTTCATTATACAATAATTTATTAAAACATGAGAATAGAAATATTTAAAACATTTGTTTTACAAATAATTTTCTATACATTGAAATAAGAGAAATAAAGGAGAAAACCAGTATAATAGCTAAAAAAAATACTATTATTTTTTTTTAATGAATATTTTTTTTAAATCACGTTATTAACATCATACAGTACATAATTTGAATTATTTTTTATAAAATTTTTATTAAAAAATATTTAAATAATATTTATAGCTACAATAGCCAATATTGTGAGCCACCTTAAAAAAAAAACAGGAGCACACATAGCGGAACAATGCTTAAAAAAAAAAAAAAAATACAAGTATTTTCTTAAAATATGAGACAATAGCTTCAGTTGCACATATAAAATTTTCGATTAAATAATTAGTCTTTGCATAATATTAAAAAATAGAGGTCAAATTTTCACCAATTTTGGACCTTTTTTGTTAAAAAATTTGCTATTTGTAATAAATTTTATAATAAATTTTTTTTTTTAATCCATACGTGTAAATGAAGCTATTGTCTTATATTTTAAGAAAATATTTGTTTTTTTTTTTTATTTTAGAGCTTCCGTTGAAAGCTATGCGCTTGTTTTTTTTTAAAGCGGCATTATTGGCTATTGTAACTATAAATATTAATATTTTTTTACAAAAGTTCCACAAAAAGTATCTTAAATTATGTATTTTGTGACGTTAATAAAGTGATTTAAAAAAAAAATTTTTTACCAAAAATATTTCTTAAAAATATCCTTTTTTTTAGCCATTATGCTGGTTTCCTTCCTTAAGACATGTAATTACGTTGAATAATTTATTCAATAAAATATTTTAAATAAAATATTTAGTTTAATTATATAATAATATAATTCGCAACTTTTTCATTTATATAAATAAAAAGATATTGTTAAGGAAACACAGGAACATGCGGAAACATGATCATCAATTTTGAAAAGAATTTAAATAATCTCGACAGGCAATTAATTATATTGGGAATTAAAAATCGAGAACAATGTAAAGAATAGGAATACACTTCCTTTGCCAATCTTGATATCATGCTAAAGAATATCTTTTATATGTAGCCTAAATTTATAGATTAGATTAAATCAAGATGAATGATATCGATATTTTTTAATCAATAAAATCGCAAAATCAACGAGGTAATTCGGAAGTATTTTTAAAAAATTTCTCCACACGAATGATATTCGTATGAATAATACAATCATTTTTTATAAATAAATTCTCACTAGTTTCACTTTGTTGCGCTTTGTTTATTTATAATATAACAATTTATATATTTATTTTTTTAAATTTTATGAATAAGAAGATTTACTAAATAAGCAATTGCATTATGTGAGAATTGTTCTTATTTATTAATATATTAACAACAATTGAATATTATATCAATTATGGATTCTCTATGCACTCTCGATGACAAGTGTTACGAATTATCTCGCAATTGCAACGAATCACCGTTAAAAATTAAATGCTTACTCCTCGTAATTCTCAAAGAACTGGACACACATCATGAGATTGTTTAAAATAAAAGTATCAGGATCCTTCGCGATGGTTCTCCTCAATAGTTGCAATTCCACATCTTCATTCTCATCTAACCGTTTGCAGGATACGTTAGGTTGTTTGACTGGTTTTGATTTCCAGATTCCCATTTTCTCTTTCACTCAATAATATAATAGAGATCACTTTAGAGACGGCCACGTGGCGAGTGTCTCCACGTGAGAAGCGCGTCTTCAGCAACTATAATTAATGCGCACCGTGTACACCACACAGATTCACTATGAATCACTTAGATTCACTATACCAACACTTTTTCATCTTAATTTCAAGGTCAGCGATAGCGAGAAAACGGCATTATGTGTGAATGCGTAAGAACACGTCGATGACCGGTGAGATAGTAGTTCTCTCGCGGGATAGCGGTGTCGATAAATAGCTATCTCGGGCGTTATCGCAGAACGTTTTTAATCGAGAAGTCTACTATTGGATATCGACAAGCAGGCTTCGCCATAAAATATTTGTAAAAATTCGCATCGATAAAGCTCTGGCCTTGTCAGTTTCTTATCATAGGCTGGTTTACTTTTAAATTATAAAGATAATATATGTATATCAGCCATAAGTTATTATTCATTAATAAATAAAGTTATTATTTATTATTCATTAAAAACCCCCTTTCTTTTATTTTTATATTAATAATATTGATTTTTATATTAACAATATTGACTAGATGACATATAAATATAAATCATCATACGCAGATATATATTGTCTCTTGAAACACAATAAAATTTTTATATTATTTTATATAATTACAGTTAATGCACATGAATAATAAATTTAATTCATCTTTTATAACGTATAACAATATTATCACGTATAACAATAGGTGGATAAAAATGCGATCATTATCTAATCTGTATTAATAAATTCCTGAGTTAAACCTACCAGAATAATGCGACAAATTGCAGATTAATTAATTTTAGAGCAATATAATGCACAATTGCAAATAAATATTATTTTTTAATATGCCTCTAATTATTTTCAGGGAAAAACAATTTTACTTTCTTTTGGTAGATGAAAAAAATATATAAAAAATAACGTATATATATATATATATATATATATATATATATATGTTTTAAAGATTATCTCATACATTTATCACAATTTATGAGTATTTATAATTGCACTCGATTATCTCAGCTTTTTTTTTTGTAATGTCTTATAATGAGTTTTTGCAATGCAGGTAGAACCAGTGCAATGGACGTTTGAAAATATCGCCGTGAACGAGGATTCTAGTCCGAGCGAACTTCGACATCTTGCTGACTTTTTGTCAAAAAAGCAATTTGATCTTGTGATTAATCTGCCGATGAGAAACGGTGGTGCTCGACGCGTTTCCAATTTTATGACACATGGTTATCGAACGAGAAGGCTAGCAATCGATTATTCCGTGCCTTTAATTACGGACGTAAAATGTGCGAAGCTTCTAGTCGAGGTAAGTATTTAAGTTCGAATCGCGAAGCAAAAATGTTAAATATAAAATATTGCATGCATAAAGGCCCCTCGCACAATCGAAAATATAAGAAATAGGGAACAGATATTAAGGACTGACTTGATTTTTGTTAAAGTAACTTGCTTTTCAATTTTCCATATAGTGTGTACATAGCTTCGGAAAAATTGAAAAGAAAGTTATTTTATCAAAAATTAAGTCAGTTCTTATCTCTTATCTCTTTGATATCTAAATTCCCTTATTTTTATTTTCGATTGTACGGATACCTTAAGTATTAAGTATTAAATAAATATGTAGAAACGATATATTTAAAAAAAAAATATGATAAAAAGCAACTAAAATTAAAAAAAAAAAATATTTAATTTATTTAATTTAATTAAACATAATGACTAAAATTAGCTTAGATAACCATTACCTGCTTATTTAAAACAACATTCTATATCTCTTACGTCAGTGATCAAAGATCATTTTTGATAAATAAGATTGCATTACTCATTCTTATTCGTATAATTTGGCTTACATTATAGATAAGGTATATTAAGTACAAAGTTTACATTGTTAGAAATTACATATTTTAGCATTATATTTATTAATTTTTGTATATAAATATCATTGTTTATACACCAGAAAGAAACATTTTATGTTTAAAAATTAAAA
>JBCAUJ010000052.1:1690906-1703795 GCA_038406275.1 Cataglyphis albicans
GCATGTTTTACGCTTATCATTCATTATGAGCATAATTTTCTGATAATAAAGCTTTCATTTATATCGCATAAAAATTTTTTTGTAGAATTAATAATAAAAATAGAAAATTTTTTCTATTGCTAATCACTACATATTAAATTTATACTTTTAATATTATAAATTTAATTTTATTAAAATAATATTTTTGTAATTCACATAAAATAAGATAATGCTTTATATAAATTTTCTCTTTTTTTCTCTTTCTCTCTTAAGCATAAAATTATATAATTGTTAAAATAAGTATAAAAAAATATTGAATCACTAAAAAATTATTGTATTCTTTTTATTCTGCAGGACATAATTGACAGATTGTACCGAAATCCCAAAAGAATCTTTTCCGTTCCCGATCAACGTAACACATATGTCGAGGTCGATCTAGATGACGAATGGATCATTCCGGAAGCAATGCCATTTAGCAAATCAAAATGGACACCTTTTGCTGGCATAAAGGTTCGCGGTTCAGTGCATAGAGTAGTCTTGAGAGGCGAGGTTGCTTATGTCGAGGGAAAAGTTTTGGTAAATCCTGGATTTGGGCAAAACATTAGGGATGTACAACACAAGACAAAAGTTCCACCCACGCATCACATACCGATGACATCCGGTCTATCTACAGATGCCACCTGTAAACCATTGCCAATAGTGGACGGTCTCTTATCGCCAAATGAAAAATCTAACATATATGCTGATCGTACATACGTCGCTGATTTATATGAGGAAGAACGAATTGGTATGACAATGTTAAAAGAATTGATATTGAAGAATTATGAATAATATAAAAAAAATCTTTTGAAAGAATTTTATAATTTTTTTTTAATATACATACATTTATCATATTTCTAAAATTTTTTCTATTAATAAGAATTTATCTTGTTTAATTACAAATATTTTAATTGATATTTATATATGTATATTTATTTTTTATGAGACCGAATATACACATATATTATACATACATATACATATAATACTGTGCGCATAGAATAATGTTAAGATATGTGGTAGCCACATTTTTAAACCGAGTAAAATTTATACAAATAAAATAAAAGACCAAATGCAACACAATATTACTTTTAGACAACGAGATATAATGCAAAATTATAAATTTATTTTCTATGTTGTTAGAGTCGCATCTCCTGCAATTGGCATCGCACAAATCGAGTGTACATTTTGCGCTGGAAAATGACACAAGAGAACATTCTAAGGTGTTACCCTCTCAAAGGACTATCTCACCATTGCCAATTAGCAATCTTACTAGATACAAAAGCGACAGTAATCCGAATCTTCTTACGTCTGCTGTCGCACCTGTTCCAACCGTTCATGCGAGCAGCAGTCTAATTGGGCATCATGTACTTACTGTAGACATATTTAACAAAGAAATATTAAAAGATATATTTCATCTTGCGGAAACTTTCCGAAATGCTATTAGAAAGGAGCGACCGTTGGATCATATTTTAAAGGTAATTAAAGATAATCAAAAACAATTATAAAAACTTATAAATATTATTGTAAAAATATATCACATAGTATATATATATATATATATATATATATATATATATATATATTGATAATATTAATTGTCTATTTATCTTGTACATGTACATATTGCTATTTTAAAATATATATTAAAGATTTTATATTATATATAGCATATTTTTTTACGAGTAATCTTGAAAATACGACAATGATGAATGAATTATGATAATACCGTCTTGGTTCTAAATAATATAAATATGCATTTGTTTTCTTACTTTGAAGGGAAATTATATAAGTGTTATTTATAATTAGGGAAAAATTATGGCTTCCATCTTTTACGAGGTCAGCACGAGAACATCGTGTAGTTTTGCTGCCGCCATGGAACGTCTTGGTGGTCGCGTGATATACATGGATGGTTCCACATCGTCGGTAAAAAAAGGAGAAACCTTAGAAGGTTTGTAGAAAGATATTTCGCAACAAAAACACGATCTCCTCGAAGAGGTGTTGGGGTATAGAATGTCTATATATAATTACACAAATACATTCATACATACATACATACATACATACATACATACATACATACATACATACATACATACATACACACACATACACAATCATATATATATATATATATATATATATATATATATAATTTTTTTATTTGTACAAAAACAATCTATAAAAACAATGCATAATCTAAGCTTTTATAAATCATTACATATTCAATGAGTTTTATTAATTTTAGATTCTATAGCAGTCATGGCAGGATATGCGGATGTGGTTGTACTCAGACATTCAGAGCCGGGTGCGGTAGCTGTGAGTATTCAAATTATACATAAATAAGTGTGTGTACGTGTGTGCGTGTGTGTGTGTATATATAAAATATGCAAACAGTTCTTCAAACTATATTACAATTATAATTTAACAAAATTACTGTTTCTCTCTCTCAATAATTTTATTTAAAAAAATTTTAAATATTTTTCAATTTTACTGATTTTTTTATTAAAATTTTATTAATTTTTTCTTAGAACTTTTTAATGGGCCGGAATGTGATGATCTAAGAATATACATTAGAAACTTTTTTATTTCTTTTATTTTTTTTTTTTTTTGTAAAATCAATAATTTTCAACTTGTCTATATGAAATACTCTTTAATTTTCGACAAAGAATTATCTAAAATTTTTCCCTTTATTTCTCGAATCACCATATATGTATAAATTACAATTTAATAATATAATAAATATCTTCATATACATATATATATACATATATACATACATATATATACATATATATATACATATATACATACATATATATATATATATATATATATATATATATATATATATGCATTTTTCATATACATGTTCTTCATATATATATGCTTTTTTCTGATATTTTACCATATATAAATAATAATTTACAGAGAGCAGCACTGCATTGTAGGAAACCATTATTAAACGCCGGTGATGGAATTGGCGAACATCCAACACAAGCGTTACTCGATATTTTTACAATAAGAGATGAGTTTGGAACTGTAAATGGCCTTACAATTACGATGGTAGGAGATTTAAAACACGGCAGGACTGTTCACTCTCTTGCAAGGTTGGTTCAACCAAAATATCTTGTTCAACTTTTGATTGCTCAAGTAGCTAATAAAAATTTACAAAAAAAATAAAATATTATGCTGTATTAATCAAATGTTTTTTTATCTGCAAATATAAATATTTTTTTATAGCTGTGAATATTGTCATCTGTAAGAATATATAGTTCATTTTAATATTATAAATCACATAAATACGCATATATATTGATTTTGAATTTAAATGTAGTGTCATAAAAAAATATGTTTAATTATGTTAAACAAATTCAATTCTGAATGTGTTTGCAAAATATTCTCAATGTACATTAATAAAGTATTTACATTAGTATATAAATTAAATAGAGTAAATGAAGTAAGTGGAGTAAAAGTAAATGGAGGAGTAACAAATTTTTGACTATTTTTGCTAAGGAAAAATCAATTTCAAATTTGTTAGAAAATCCCTCATGAAAATTAAGACTGTGGATTATAAAATAAAACAAAAAAATTATTATATCCAATTAAATTCAAACATGATGATATTTATATTAAAAAATTTTTAGAATATTAAACACGTTTATATACCACATTATATATAACACACACATATATATATATATATATATATATATATATATATATATATGTGTGTGTGTGTGATTCTAACGAAATTATAAATAAAAAAAAAACGTTAAATTTATTTACAAGCATAAATTCTAAAATTATGCAATATTGATTATTATGCGCTAATTTTCATGTCTACATTCATTTATCGGACTAAAAATATATTTTTTTTTATACATATCATTTATTAAATTCTAATGTTGATACAGGTTGCTGACTCTATATAACGTCGAGCTTCGTTATGTGAGTCCACCTGGACTAGGCATGCCAGATCATATTGTTAATTACGTGGCTGAACGTCAAATTTCCCAAGAAAAGTTTTCAACCTTAGAGGATGCTCTGCCTGATACCGATGTTCTTTACATGACCCGAATACAACGCGAGCGTTTTGTCACGCAAGAGGAATATCATCAGGTGGGTCTTTAAAATATTTTATTCGAGTTTCATTAAATCTGTAATAAAAAGTCCATCGCTTCATGTATCATACTTCGCATTGCATGTCTTTTATAAGCGCAATTGATGTCCTTAATATATCTGTAATACATCTAGCATTTCCTTCCAAAAATAATCATTCTTTTATTTAAAATTATGTGTGTGGACTAAAAAAAGAAAGAGAGAGAAAAAGATATTTAATTATTAAAAATTATTAACAATATATAATTGACATAATTATATCTAGAATTAAACTGCACACTTTATACGACAATCAACTTTTAAACTAGCTTTGTATAATATTAAATTTTTAAAATTATTATTGTATACAACAGATGTGCGGACACTTTATTGTTACCCCGCAACTGATGTCTCGCGCAAAGAGAAGAATGGCGGTGATGCATCCTCTGCCACGTGTCTTTGAAATAAGTACAGAGTTCGACACAGATCCACGGGCTGCTTACTTCCGACAAGCTGAAAATGGAGTCTACGTGCGTATGGCATTGCTAGCCATGGTTCTCGGACGCGCTTGATCTAATCGTCATCGTCATCTGCCTTTTGTGGATCAAAAAATCTATTAAAGAAGATTAGAAGATCTAGAAAAGCATTTTAATTCAATAATTTTAAATAGACTGTGATGAGCGCCTAAAAACCTATAGATAGATTCCGACATTCCACTATTCGCGACAAGTGATTTAGCGAAAAGATTTATAAGAAATTTTATAAAGATCGCGAGATTTTATAAGAATCGCATAGCGACAACTTTAACAATATATTATGTTAACTATAAATTGAAATTTTATATAAATCTTCTTTGTAAAACGATAAAATTTTTCTTAAAATATTTTTTATTTTTTATTTTTTGTTAAGTAACATATTAATATATAAATAATATTATAATATATAAAAAGCATATATTATATATAGTGTAATTTATAGTGTAATAATACTTACAGTAATAATTTACACATATATTTTTGTATGTATGCTATAAAATAATAAAGAAAGATTTTATATATTTACTGCAATAAAATTTTTAAAGAAAATTTTGTTAATAAAAGATTTAAAGAAAATTTATATCTTTTAATAAAAAAAATTATAATCATATATAGTTTATTTGGGTTGATACAAATTATCGCAATTACTGTCATAAATTATTTTTTTACATTATATTTTAAATTATGTTGATGTAGGTATATATATCAGTTATTTTGATCTATTTGTCTTTATATAAATAACAATACGTGTATCACATAAATATAGTCGTAATGTGATTTCTAATAAATTTACAAAGTAACATATTTAATGTAATGGTATTATAATTCTATGAGATTAGATTCAAGAAAGTTTTTTTCTCTAATAAACATTAAAAAAAATTATGCATATACATATATATATATATATTTGTATGTATATAAAATCATAAACATTTTATTTTTACAGTTGATACTATATTATTAATGTAATAACTAGTATCAATTATTTTTATATCACAGTTAAAAACTACATGACGTGAAAAATGAAAACTTTTATGATAACTGTCAAAATTTCAATAAATAAAAGCTATTATATGAGAAATTTTTATCTTATAATTCGCTTAATTAAAATAAATCTTTAATTTTTTAAATAAAAGCTAAAAAAAGCTTCTTTTTTATATCTTTAAAACTGTGTTGAAACAATAATTCAATACTAAATATTAATTATTTTTTATTGTCGCATAATAAAATATATATTTCTCAAATCTTCCGTAAAGTCTGTATAAAATAAGGATTGTTCTAAACACATCAAACTATAGCATCCCTCACTCTGAATCCGGTATCATTAGCGTTCGGACACATATCCGAAGCTAAAGCTTTCACTTCGTCTTTTCGATTTCTTCGTGTTAATGGCGGCATTTTCAATTTCAGTTTTCTTTTTTTCGTGACAGAATCTGTTTTCCTGTAACAACGTTATTTATTATGTGACAATTTATAATTTTCTTATCCTTTTGCAGACTTTTAATGGTACACATATAAATATATGTATTATATTAACTGCTTTACAATTTGCTTGAATAAAAGAAAACTTCTGCGTATAATAAATAACGCAAATAATAACTTTGTTATTGTTTAAGAAAACTGTTAGTGCAACAAAATATAGATGTTTTGAAAATCAAATGCACTAATGCAAAGATAATTGCCCATTCTTACGTACTGATGTTTACAATCTATAAAGATACCCATCGAGAATAACACCATTATAGCGACGATAATACCGATCACAACAACCACCAACGTTACAATCGCATCCTCCTCTTCGTCAGTGAGAGATACCTCCGATGTGAGCATATATGCTAAAAAAATTATTTTAAAAATTTATTGTTTTAAATTACGAGAAAGTATCATTTTTTTTTTTATTAATGATTATTGCGTCTTTCGCCGTTCAAAACTTTTTCATCATCGACGGAGACGAATATTTGCTTTAGCTTCATTCTAAAAAATCTAATATTGTTTTAATATACTTTTTGTTTTAGTTACTTAAAACTTTAATTTAAAATTTACTTATTTGTATGTGCGTAAATAAAATTATTATAATGAAAAGAATAATGAAAAATTTTAGAAAGCTGTTTGTCATTAAAATATATGTTAAATAATTGTTTCTTTTTTATTTTATTTGACAATTTAAAGATAGCAGAATGAAAATTAAGAATTCTTGCACGAAAGAAAGTTAGATTATGTTCGCTTACAATTTTTAAATCTTGTATTCATGATCGCGTAACAACTTCTTTCACTGGTTATTAATCGAATTATTTTGTTCCATAGAGAAAGGCATTTCTATGTGCTGATATGTTATGATAAATCAGAAACGAGCAATTTGAGACGAGAGGCGTTTCTTTTATGCCTGTATTTGACACGAGCTAAAATGATGTATGCCGCTCTGTACGATAAATTTTATACGCTTGTTTAATTTTTTTACGTTATTGCCATTTAATATCATTAATAATTGATTAATATTGTCAATAAGATTTAATTATATTTAATATGTGTTATTTTATAAAAAGTAAACGAAAGGAAAGTTTTGCATTTAAATACTTAATGAGATATATTATACAGTTAGATATAAATTAGTATTAGACAAAGTTATAATTTGAATTAAAACTACGCTTAAATTTAAAATAAAAGTTATATAATATTTTACTTAAATTACTTTTAATTATTTTCAAACTTTGTATAAATTATAATATATATTGGTATTATTGTTATTATATCATGTACATTAAAATATTAATATAATTCATTAAATATTTCATCCAAAAATTGTACACCAAAAGACGTAAAAAGATTTTTATGCTTACACTTTCTAATTACATAGTAAAATATTCAATGGATTTAGAGAGATCAGATAGATTTCTATCCGTTGCTTGCACACTCGATGCATTAATCTATATTTTTATATCAACCTACTGATCATTCGATGATTCACTTATCTACATAAATTCATATATTGTTATAAGTGTATTGTTAAATCTGTCTGTATGATAAGCAATTTTATTTTCACAGTTTGCGAAAAATTTAAAAAAGAACAATCATAAAACAAATTTTCCTTATTGATAATATATATCGGTATATATCAACTAATTTTTTTACATTTATTTGCAAAATCTAAATATATATAAAAACATTGATGTGTTTATATCCCGATTGTGCGTCTACATATTTAACAAGATTTTAATGCAATGTTTAAAAAATTACAAATATATAACTTTTTACACACACAAAAGTATATAAAAAATGAAACAATTAAAAATGCAAATTTTTAAATTACATTACAATTTGAGTTACATTAAACACATTCCAAATTTGATTTATGACAATTATCGATTACAAAAGCAGCTTTTAGAGAAAGCATGCGTTATCGATATACTACGTCAGATTTTTACGAAGCAGCGTTTTCTCCAAAAAGTCTGTGTACATGAGATTTCGTATATTAATCTAAAATTTTGCGGATCATACATTCATCTTTTTATCAAGCAATCACGATGATGCGTTCGCATTAATTGGTGATTCTCCCAATTCGAATCATAGTATCAATATAAAACTTGCATGACGCAATCTTGAATGTGCAATCGACAGATTGATACATCGGAATGTTCGTATGCATTTACGTTTTAACCTTCTTCTATTGGCAATGTATTTGTTATAACATATGTATGATGCTAATCAAGATTTTTGTCAAAGAATTTTTTATTAAAAAATCTTGAGACTTAATATATAGTTTAATATAATGGAGATAATTAATTGAAAATTCAAATAAAATATTTATGATTTAAAAAATTAATAAAATAAATCTTTTGTATAAAATGAAATAAAACTTTTATTATTTTATTGAATATTTTACTATTTTATTTTTGCAAATATTATTTTATTGTCAAGATTAATTTAATAAAATAAAGTGAAAGATATTA
Source organism: Cataglyphis albicans (assembly GCA_038406275.1). Taxonomy (NCBI): domain Eukaryota; kingdom Metazoa; phylum Arthropoda; class Insecta; order Hymenoptera; family Formicidae; genus Cataglyphis; species Cataglyphis albicans. The sequence goes on from JBCAUJ010000052.1 coordinate 1,699,509, forward strand.
CTTTCTTAATTATTTAATAATATAAGTTTAAATTTCTCTTAAATAAGTGCACAGTTTTTTTAAATATTTTAAATATTATTAATATTATTATTTTTATTTTTTAATAATTATATTATTTATAATTGTGTACATAATTATTGCAACTCTCGCAGAATTAGAAATAAAAAAATATATTGTATATCTAAAATAATATTGAAAGTTTCTTTTAGTTTAGCAAATTAACACTCACATTTATTCATAATTTATTATTAATATTGTATTTACAAACTCTTACTTTCTGCATTTGTAATGCATATATAATATCAGGCACAAAAACTTTTCAAATTTTATATACAAACTTTGATAGATACTCTATCAAGTTTATAATAAGAAAACATTAAAAATTTAATATATTCTTATTTAATATATTCTTACATTATATATATATATATATATATATATATATATATATATAATACTTATATATCAGTTATATTATATTTCTTATCATACTGGAATATTACCTTCTGTTGTCGTAATATTTACGCTGTCATTGACGTTTCTAACGTGCATTTCCATCTTTGAGTCACTTTTTTCCCGCTTTTTGTTCAATGTGATTTCGATCAAAGAAAAAGAGAATTGTCAGGTAGTAAGTAAGCGCAATTATACTTTCGAAATACTTTCAATTCGCGTGTCGAACGGATCGAGATCCCGGGGTAAACTGTCAGCCACATGCCTACGTTCTCGTATATAATATGCTTGGCAAGGCGTCAACGGGAGCGACAAAAAGGCAGAACGAACGATGTCGGAGGAATGGAGAGAAGAATGAAGGCGACGAGTATGAGAGAGAGAGGAAAAATGTTTGAAAAAGTAAGATAGAATGCTTGTTCGAGGTTCTCGAAGGAAAATGGGAGGGCGGGTGAGAGGAAAGAGAAACCTCGGAGGTATCACGGTGTAAGATCCGCGAGAGAACCGTGCAATTTCTGGTCTCATTTAACATTCCATGGTTCAGATATACATCTTAATACTTAGACATTAAAATAAAAGCGCGATACCTTTTGTACAAATTGTATAAATTTTATACATAATAGCTTTTGTATAAGAGTCTCCGACAAAAAAAAAAGAGATAATTATATCATTATATTTGAGAATAAAATTCTTTTTCTAAACCGCTTCAAGTAGTGACAAATAATTTGATATGTTTAATATAATCAATAATTAATTATCTTTTACATACGTATTCTTTTAAATAATACGTAATTAATTGCAATGATATATTTCAAAGTGCGTAATTTAATTATTTAATCAAATAAGAAACATAACGAAATACAAAATAATAAAATATCATTTTGTTGCGATATCTTTTTATAAGCAATAAGTATCTCTTTAACCATATTTAAAGTTAAATATATTTTTTCCAATGCTTTATCCTTCAACTTTTCAACGATTTTTAATTTTTAATTTTTTCAACGAAATTTAAATATGATAAGAATATACAATCCCAGACAAAAGTTCAAAATAATTTGAACTTGATAAAATTTTAGCACACTATTTATAATAAATATTTCTATATTTTTTATCATAAATATTTTTTACTATTCACTTTTTCAAATATTATATAAATATTTTATACATATTTTGTATACATTAAGAAAAAAAATCATAAAAACTTTATTCAATATGTTATTAAAATATAGATTAAATATTTTTTATAATATTTCTGGTAAGTAAAAAATAAATATTTATGATAATAAATATTTATGATATTTTATAAATATTTCTCAATATTTTTATGATATTTATGATAAATCTTTTTGATTAGTTAAATCTAGAATTACAAAAATATTTATAAAATATTTTGATAAATACTTATAAAATATTTCAATAATTATTATAAATATTTCGTAAATATTGGACACATTTTATAAATATTGTGTGCTATTTCGGTTATACTTTTGAGTTAAGATATGTACTATCATATATACTTATATCGTATAAAAGATTTAAGTAATGCCAGTTAATATAATATTTGACACTACAAATATATTTGTACATTTTGCAAATTTTATAATATTTAGCAAAAAAACTTTTAAACGTGAATGTCACGAAATCAATTGTAAAAAACGAAGAAAATATATATTATAGTTTATTTCCGGAATGTTGCATTGCTTTTTCATTAATAACTCGATAACGAGTTAGTATATCAATGTCAATTTTTTTTTAGAAATATGTTGCTCAGTATTTTATTTTCTCACAAACAAAATTTCAGAATATTAGTGCTTTCTTATAATTTCGTACATGTGGGAACACTCTATTAAATTTTCACGATATTATCAATGTTACAATATTAGCTCCAGAATATCCTAAAAAATGTAATACATCAACTTTTTAATAGATAATTAATCTATAATTTAAAATATGTATTTGTATTATTTAATATTCCGCTATTAAATTTTTTTGTAACTTCAATCAGTTGAGAGCAGAGAGATATTTGTTTGGACGTTTATGAACGGATACCCTGTATGTATGCAATATATATGATAGTATGTAAAATATTTTGGCAACAAATTATTGATAACATTAACAATAGTGTTCGATCTTAGTGACGTATAGCGCGCTATTGTGTACATATTACAGCCTTATTATTATTCGCATGACAACACTCGGACAATGAAGTAGTGACGCAAATTCACTTTCTATTTATCAAATTCTAAACGCGATCATAATATCAAAGTATAATTTGCTATAATTATTGCAAAATTAACGATTAATTAACTTTTGATAAATTGATATAATTACATAATTACATAAAATTCTATCGCGACGATGAATCTTTGCGATTGTTTCATCATTAAAGAAGCCGTGCAAAGTGTCCGGCATCGCGTATTCGACTAATCGTAATTAACCGTGTTTTCGTGAATAAGTGTAAATGTTATATGGAACAAAGCAAAGAAAGAAAAGAGAAAAACAAATTCCGGAAAAGCATCAAGCTACGAATAAAACGACAGTATACGATATGTAATTTATTATGTAATTATATTATATAATTTTTTTTTATTAATATAATTATTGTATTATTATATTATATAATTCGTCCGCGTATTTGTCATTTATGTTATTATTCTCAAAATATTGTTCGTTCTTTTTTTATTTTCTCTCCACTGAATTATCATATAACTAGAATATTATAAATATCTTATGTGTATGTGTATATAATTACTTACATATATAATTCTAGTTTTCTACTTTCTCAAAATAAATTAAATAAAAATTACACACTCACTTAATATTTAAACTATCAAATGTATCGCTCAGCTTATGACAAGCTTTTATTGATATAAAGTAATGTTCAGTGCATCGTCGAGAGAGTTTTTTTAAAAGTAGATCTAATGATGGCTGCAAAGCACATTATTAAAATGTTATTCGCGTGTGTGTGTTATATTAAATATTACAAAATTTAGTTTTTATAAATAATAATAGACAAAAATAATAAAAAAAATCATATTTTTAAAAATTTTTCTAAAAATAATAAAAAAAATCATATTTTTAAAAATTTTTCTAAAAATAAAATTTAAGTTAGATATTATTATTGTATATTTTAATCTTATTTTTTAATTTTTTCTTAAATGTCCCAATAGCCCTAACAATTCTAGTTGCTGGCTGAACCAGCAAAGATTTGAAAAAGTATTTCTAGTCGCGAGCCTTAAACGCGTATCCTAACAGCGTGCCCTAATTCGCGTACCTTAACTCGCGTACCTTAACTCGCGTATCCTAATCACGTACCCTAATCATAGCTTATATATCGCTACGCATTTCGGCCAATATTGGCGGCCTATTTGCATAGCCTATATCCATTCTTCAGGCCAATTGGACCTACCTTTCGTTGCTTCTGGCCACTTTCTGGATCCATCATTAACAATAACTGGAGATCGAAAAAGGAGAAATATACTCCTTTGATCACTGGCTATTTATTGTCGCTGGCGAATAAGCGCAAGATTTGTATTGCGCTGATAAGAAGATAAACTCCTTCTTTTTCCAGGTAATTATTATCACCGGAAGATGAGTGTGAATATTTCACACTCGTTGACGATCGTGCAATTTTACGATCGTTCGTTAGATGTTCATAACTTTATTTTAACTGAGATAAATTATCAATTATTTTGATAAAAAATTATAATAAATTATAATAAACATATAAATTTAATATTAAATTTAAAATTTATATAGTAATATAATAATAATATATAATATTAATTTATAGAATAATATATAATATATAATTTATAAAATAATATAATAATATATAAT
>JBCAUJ010000052.1:1703895-1753012 GCA_038406275.1 Cataglyphis albicans
ATTCTTGTCAATTTTGACTTTTAATTGTATGTGTATATATTACGCGAGAAATACGCGTCCCGAGATATACGGTTGCGTATAATTACGTATTATTTAAAATAATATATTATAAGAGATAATTAATTATTTATCATATTAAATTATTTCTCGATATTTGTCGCGATCGCGTTTAGAAAAATTTGACGGAATGTCTCGCGCTTTATTACTTTACTGTTCGACGGTCGCCGAGCGAATGATAAACCATAAATAATATATTAACAACAGCGCGACGATGTTTATGTCGTCAAGGCTGAATATGTTATTGATAATTTGTTGTTGAAACTTTTACTTATTATAACGTATATACACACACATACCTACACACGTGTATATATATATATATAATACGTAATACGTCATAATACGTAAATTTGTTGATATGTATATATATATATATACATGCGTAAATTTTGAAAATATAATTTTGAAAAATATTTTTCTTCTTCCTTTATCACGTTTAAAGTTTTTTAAGTCTTTTTTTATTATTATGGACAATTGTAAAAATTTATTTGATATTTAAAATTGATAAGAATATGTCGTTATTTTTCTGGGCAAATATATATATATATATATATATATATATATATATATATATCAACAACTTATTATTTTTGAGTATTCTCTATATTGAGTAACTAATAACAAAGTATTATTTTCGAGTGTTAACTTTTTAAGAAAGCATTTTTTGATCCATATTTATAAAAAACTTTTTAGAATTTATACAAGTTATTACAGTAGTTAAAGACTTTGATTGCCTCTATATGTGCGTAAATTTTGAAAATATAATTTTCAAAAATATTTTTCTTCTTCCTTTATCACGTTTAAAGTTTTTAAGTCTTTTTTTATTATTATAGACAATTGTAAAAATTTATTTGATATTTAAAATTGATAAGAATATGTCGTTATTTTTCTGGGCAAATTCTAAGCTGCATGATAAAAAGATTGAGATAATTAAATAATTACTCACAGCCAAATATATTCTAGAGCAGCGATAACTTCTCTTGTGATCAATTCCTTACAACTCCCACGATGATCCTCGATGTTCTTTGATTTTGAACTTTTCCTCGAAGATTCTCGATGTTCCTCGATATATCGACGATACGCGATATATGACGATTCACACGATAACAAAACGCGCAAAATAATACGCACCCTAAAACAATTCGACGTGATTGATATCGACCAATAGATAATACCGATAATTTCAATTATTCAAAAATTATTTTTCATTATCGATCGTAAATCCACTTGGCACTCCCCACACTTATCGCGCGCGACACTGCGCAAAAATTCGAAATGACGCGCCAATATGGCGGACGCGCGGGCGCGCCAATATTTGGCGCGCAAATGTCGTAGACAAGCGCGCTCGCTTATATCAATAAAATCCGCCGCGGCGACGAAATCTCTCGATGCTTTTCGATGCTTCCCGATGTTTCTCGATAACGAATGTTAACGAAAGACACGGCTCATTGGACTGACGATCGCGAAATATCTGTATATTAAAAATCATTGCCGTTGCTTGAACGGAGCGTGAAACGCATCGATCACGCATACGCGATTAATTGCAGTTAATTGCGAGATCACACAAGGCGATTAATGCTGAGATGATTACCTGTCACTAAAATCGACATCCTCGACGTTCGTCTGGATATGAAATTTGTCCGAGACGGATTAAAAAGACGCGAAAAGACGGAGCGATCACAATTCGACTGCACACCGTCAACGCACGGCTTCAAGTGATGATTTAGTTCGAAATTCAGTCACGTGACCGCGGCTAATTTCGCACGATTACGCGAAACATAACTCCCTAGCGTTTACATAACTGTTTAACATAACTATTTATATATGTATATATAATATTTCAAATATTATATGTATTTATTAATTGAATATTATTTAATATTATTAATTGAATATTATATATAGTCATATATTATAATTTCTTTCTATAATGTACGTACATTGCGGTCACATTTTTTCTCCTGCATGTTTTCTTATAGAAAATTGAAAATATTTGAAATGTACTCGTACATCTAGATATTTGTGCACCATGACTGTTGATTAAGAATTTTAAATTATAGATAAATTATTAAATTAACGATAAATTATATAATATATCACGAAACTTATCGTTAATTATTCGGATTTGCATTTTGACTATTTTATTGCAAATTCTCAATTTGAATAATCGAATAGCGTTAATTTTTCACATACACGCACATATTTACAAAATTAATTATATGTAATATAATAATATGTATAATTCTAATTACCTGTTTTTTTTTAAATTAATTAAATGCGAGTATTAATTTAACATATCTTTTTTAAGAATGGATATAATATCCGCTTGTTTTTTTAGAAGAAAGAGTCTAACAATTCTTTTATAGTATTAGAGGATAAAAGTGATTTTATTATTTTATTATTAAATTATGTGTTATAGCTTAAAAAGACTATACATAAATTATCTATTATCTCATATTATATATTATTATATATTTTACTTCAATTATACAGGGTATCTACAATTTAAATGTCAAAACTTTGGGAGAAATAGAGGGTCAATAAATTAAGGCAAAAAACCGCGATAAGTGTAGAGCTGACTCAAGAGCGAGGAGCAAGTAAGATTTATACGAGAAAATATCAATAAACAAATATATATATATATATATATATATATATATATATATTTCCAATATATATATTTCCAAAAGCTATAAGTCAGCTATTTCGACTGTTAAATATCGGTGAATTCATTTGGACAGAGTCTGAATTCCTTGATTCCTGTCCGGCGGATGATCCCAAATTTCCTGTATCTTATCAGAGGCACAACATATACACAAAATTGTAACAAATGCAACTTATTGTGTAGGAACTATTAGTTGCTTAATATAATTAAAAAAAAATAATACACGATAATTTATCATTTTTATGTTGTAACTTTGCGATGCACACGTTAGTTTAGCATAAATCAATTTGTAAATCCTGAACTCAAGGTATCTTTCTGTAAGTTGAAAAAAATATTTGATGCAATATTTTTTTATATATTATAATTATACTTAACTTTATAATAGATAAGAAAACACAGTCATAATTGTAATGAATGATAATGATAATTTATATGCAATCGCATTACTCCTTGTGTAAGAATCGATTACGTGAATCTTCCATCCCATGTTTGGATGAGTGAACGAGTTATAATAAACCAGATCAGGCCATGATGAGTTTGGACTCACTATTAAAGTGCCTCCGTCTCCTAAGAAGAAAATCATTTTTAATAAGTAATAAATAATAATAAATAATAAGTAAAACTTATCTTTATGATAACAAAAACACAAGCATTTGGAAGCTTTAGTTGGTTTAAACTTGATGTGACATAAAAATTTGAAATTACATTCAATAAAAGTTTTCTCGAGAGAAACAATCCTTACCTGGTTCGCAGATTTGCATGAGAGTCCTATTAAATTTTTTAAACGACGGAAAAGTATCGTCCAGTCTTCTATCTCGACCTTTATGCTTACTTAAACAAAGCGGCCCAACTAAAAAGTAATAATTTGTTAAACGTAATAAAAAGTAATAAATTCATAATAAAAATTTAATAAAAAGTAATAAATTCGTTTAAACGTAAAATCCAAATAAACATACAAGAGAATAAATGTAAATTTACTAACCCGCGGTCGGTCGCGGTCGGCCTCTTCTAGTCAATTCAATTCCAGCTAATACCCTGATCTTGCTTTGCGCAAGATCACTAAGCGTGTCGTATCCTCCGTGAGGATCATCGGTTATTATTAAAGGATGGTACAGATTTGCACTGTGCGGATTGTTCCCGCCGTAAACACGAAAACTGTATGTTAATCCGCGACGTAAATACAACTCAGGTATCAACGCGCCTTCGATGTACCAGGCAAGACCGACTGACGGCTTCCCTATGAATAAAAACTTTGTTAAAATGATGTATTGTCGCAAAACAATCTACAAATCCAAAGATAAACAAAATTTGTACCCGTAATTCCCTGATATCCCCTTTTTCCTCCGGAGGGTCCAATAGTTGCTTTGAAAGTTCGAACGCTTCTGTCAATTATTTCTGTTTTTTGCCAAGGTTCTCTGAAAAAAGAGATGAGATTAAGAGAATTGCAATTTAATTATAAAGTAAAGAAACATAGATAGATTATAGATTTTCGTACGTTTGAGAAAATTTTCTACTGGTCTCCGTGAAGTCGATACAAGCATTCTCCGCTTCTTTACGATTTAGTTCGAGTACTACATCGCCTCTCGGATACAAATCGTGAAAGCTTGGTTCGTTATTAGTTTTATCAAGTCTGCCCAAAGCCCAGACTATATATACCGGTTTATCCATAGGGATCTCTTTGTCTCCGGGATCAGCTGTCAAAATAAAATTATATACATAAAAATTATAACATGTGTTTGTATGTATGAGAAACGCATCAGCTTTCGTGTAACTCACATGAAATAAGTGTACGTCTATATGTAATAATGTTGATGCCGTTCTCTCTCATCGCGGTGAAGAGCTGATTGCTATCCAAACCGCCAACGAGATCGTCTCTGCAAACACCTTTGTATTGACCGAGAACTTTCCCACACTGAAATCATTAACGTATTGTCTTTCGTTCTTTTTTCTTTTTTTCATAGAATCACATTAAACAGCTTACGCACTGGCGCCTTTGCTGTGACATTATAGTCCGTAGCGTATCCACGGGTATCGTCCATATACGCGATGGTTATGTCTGAACCTTCCATTTGACTGGAGGTCTCCGAACCGGACAATCCAAAAGCCATATACTCATCTTCGGCTAGAAATAAAAATAAATAAATAAAAAATATGTTCCCACATATTAATAATATTTTTTAAATAATTTTTTTAAATAATAACATCCGTTATAATTTGCGTTAAGTATACGTACCGACTTGACCTATCAGTTGGATGGTAATCTGCGGTCCAAAGATTTCCCAGGCAACTTGATATCTCTTGTGCAGCTGAACGCAATTCGGAAGAGACTGCGTTTGCTTGATAATTTTTATCAACGACGGCGGTACGTTGAGTCCATCGGGTATAATAACGGAACCGTAATTCGATTTAGTTTTTACATCGAAAACACTCAGCCAATCTATGTTGAAAACCGTCATATCGCCTGGCAGTTCTAGTATGATGTCTTCGTTATTGTATATTCTAAGAGAATTCATGCTAAAAAATGAAGAAAATTTTTTTTTTTACATCTTAAAATGCACGCTTTGAGTACGTCAATGTATTTACGGCAAAAAAATAAGTGTAATAGATTTTTAAAAATTATAACATTCTCTATTATTTCTCTCTTACTATCCATATTCATCGGGTACTTTCTGACCCTTACTGGATGGTTGCGGACCAAGACCGACCCAGAAATATGTGTCCGCACCTTGCCCATCGTAGATGAATTGTGGTATGCTGATAGTTTTTGAATCTAAAATCACGATGGGTTCTGACGAGACATTGTGAGATCTTTTCGACAATTGTGATATCTTTTGTGGAGCGGGTGGATCAAACTCCTCCGGAATGTATACATCACCGAAGGTATTCTAAAATTAAAAACCTATTTTAGGCAACTAAATTGACAACATAATCTTGCGTGGCTAATTATGTAAAAAAACCAGTTTTTTCTGATAGAAAAAAAAAAACAATTAAAGAAGAAATTAATTTTATTTTTATTTATTATTTTTTAAATATATTATTTTTCTTTATATTTTTTTTAAATAATAAAAAAATTAAAGTTTTATATTCTTAATTTATTTTTTTTCGAAAGTAATTTTGGAATAGGTTAATAAGATTTTTGCAGCAAATTATATCAAACTTGATTCAAATAATTTTTAATTAGATGCATAACTATATAGTCAATTTGAATGTGAGCTACATTAAAATAATAATGATTAATTCAAATCTATAATCTAAAAAGTTAAAAATAATGAAAAATAATGAAAAATAATGAAAAATCAATTTGTAATAATCAAAATATAAAGATATTATATAAAAGATATTATATATCTAAGAAAAATAAATTTTTGAAATAAACAAGGTTTGTTTCTTTATAAAAACAAACATTTTTTTTCTATGTTTCTACTTTTTACGTCTCTATTTGTGGAATAAATTTCAATTATTTATCATTTAATTAAAAACGTTATCAAAATGATACAGTATCTAAATTTATAAACAAGAATAGAACAAATTCGTAATGTATTAGATACTTTGAATATTATATGTTTAAAATACGCTTTATAAATGCCTCTAACTTATTCTTGTTTTTATGCTATTGCATAGATATTAATGCTAAATATGAAAAATGAATAGAAATCATACATTATACTTAAAATTTATACTTACTTGACTTTGTAAATCGTACACTGCAAACCATTTGATGTCCGTTATTTTTTTATTATCGGGTAAGGTGAGTGTAAAATCCCGGTTGAAATACCGATCTAATATATTTGTCCTGAAAAACAAGCAATTATTAGAATTGAGAATTGAGTGATTTATGGTTTAATTAAATTTAAAATCTTTTTTAAACATTTATGGAAAAAAAATACAGCTTACTTGCCCCACTCATCAGGCACGATAAATCCTTGCGGGCCTGGTCTATTTGATGCCCCTGCCCAGAAAAACGTGTCAGCTCCATTGCCATCATAATTAAAGGACGTTAACAGTAAAGTATACTGATCCACAGCCCAAACATCACCAGAAACTTGATGATGATAGGGATTTAACTTTCCCAAATATTTTCCCTTATACTCTCCATTATCTTCTTGCGCATAAGCTGTTGACATCGAAATATTTATTAAACTTGACAAAAATATTTATGTTAAATATGATAGCATAAGATATGAGAATTTCTTATAAAAAAAAAATATAAATATAATATCTAGATAAAAAACAAATGTTGCAATAAGTAATATTAATAATATAATATAAATTAATTCAAATTAATTATAATATAAATTATCTAAAACTATTACAAAATTATAAGTGAAAGAAAAAATTAATATAGCATGTTTATAGTTTAGCAAAGTATATGTAAAAAGAAAAAATGCAATTACATTTATCCTGATAATTTGTCTATTTTTTAAAATATATTTAATACAGTTTTGAAATAAATTGTTTTTAAATAATTCAAATTCCAAGCTCTATAGATTTCTATCGTTTGTATAGAGAAACTTGTTTTTCGGAAAATATCGATGTCGGATAAAATGATATCCTTCGGGGAGATATCGATGCCGGATGAAGCGATGTCTTTGCCGCTTAATCGTTTCGATTTTACGATTTTTTTCTTAAATTCTTTTTCATCAATCTTTCTCCGTTTCACAAATATCTATTTCTGTATACAAAATACGAGATTGATAATTACCGTAAGAAAATAGTAAACATCCTAGAAGCGTCACGAGAGCAATCTCCGTTCTTTTCGTTTTCACTCGCCATCGCTTCATTTTTCTCCTAAATATTTAAGAACATGTCACTGACTTTTATCGAGAGGTGACTAAGAAATCGAGAGATCACACACGGCGAGAAACTGACGGAATGAACAGATGATCGAAGTGGATTATGTACAATTGGTAGCTCCGATCCAATGGTCATAATCAGGCGAGTCTGAGCAAAGTCAATGATCCGTAAATGAATCCGATATGGTGTCACGAATAACGGTTGGCGATCGCGAATAACGGCGATGATTTTGCGTTCTGATATTATGATGGATTCGCCGAGAATACTATGTTTCTCTGACGCGTTGTCTCTCGCGACAGAAATGCGACTAGAAAACCGAATCGGCCTTCACGGAACGCGGTTCCACGCACAAGCACTACGAACGACTGTACATTCCCCGAGAGAAAGTATGCGCTTGTTGGCTTGGGAACACCAATCGAAGTTAAAACGAATTTGCTGCAACCGGTCGCGGTCATTGTCACCTTCCTGGAAAGTTCGCGCAATAACGAAAACGATAGACCAGATGTTCTTTCGATGAAACATTGATTAGTCATATTTTCTTCTCACGTTACTTTATATCCGACTTTGTCCCATCCTACTTGCTTGTCCTATTAAAAAAGTGATGTAAAACAGAAAAATATAATTACTGTGATTATTTTGATAATTCGTAAATTATGGTATCATGTATTTTGATAAATTGACAATCAATCACAAAATGTATCATCAAATCGATGATATTTGAGATAGAAATAATTATAATACTTAATTATTACAAAATTATTCGTAATTAGATTACAAAAAATTAATTTGTCCAAAAAAATTTGTCCATAAAAATCACATATAAATATATACAATTAATTGATATACAATTAATTTGCTGTCAAATAAAAAAATATCTAATCTAATTTAAATCTAATTTTAAAAAATTTCGAAAGAATTTTTGCCTTTTGAAGTTAAAAATCCTTGCAATTTTTACCGATTTCTTTTGCTTTAAAAAGTAAAAAGTATCTATCTTAAAATGATCAGAAAAATAAAAGTTTTGTTCGACTTACAATTAGCCACGTTGCGTTACACTTTTCACTTCTAGAATAAAATATGTGATTATTTGCAATTTTAAAGTATATGCAAAAAAAAAATTAACAAAAAAATTGTGTAAGTAAAAAAAAGACAATAAATTATTTTTCAAACAAATATTGAATAAAATAAAAATAAATATTTTGTATGTGTGTGCGTTCAAAGTTTTAATTTCTCTAACTCTTTTTCTCCAATATAAATGCTTTAATATAATATCGAATACTTCCTTATAAAAATTATTTTTAGGAATAAAAATTCTAATTAAATTGATCAAATTTATTTCGTTTAGATACGTTTGAATATTGTGTATATGTTTTTCTTCTTCCCTATATATGGCCGTTTGATCGATTAGCGTCAAATATAACATATTCCATGTTGGTTGTCAGAGTTTTCCGTAATAATCATATAAAATATATTGCATCGCGTTGCTTTATTGATTGATACAATTTCGGTTCATTATGATGTCGTTGTCGACATTCGAAACAGCCAAAAACGGATTAATCAAACCACTGAACTACAGAAACGATCAAGGATTTTGTGATAAAAAAAAAGTAAGTTCATCATTTCATCCTCAATATATTTTTGATTGCGTTATAATAAACGCAAATTACTTAGAAATTTATTTTTTCGCTTGTAACAGATATACCAATATTTCAATAACCGAGAAAAATTGGATATAAGTAAGAAAAATATTCCAGTCACTGAATAAAACATCGATATTAAATGAATTAATGAATATTAAGAACTATATTCATATTCTCTGCAAATAGAATTAATTATTTTAAATATTCTGAAAACGTATATATATATAACGATAATTTGAATTAAAAAAGAAAGATCTCTTCACATACTTAAGATTATATTACATGATGATGGGACATATATATAATGAACTTTATAACATAAAAATATTATGGCCCATAAAAGTGACAAATAATAATAATAAAAGGAAAAGAATATATATATATGAAACCTAAATTCTTAACAAAAATTTGTCGTTTTAAAAGTACACATATTCTAAAAATTCATTAGCAGGTTTTATTTCATACGTAATAAAAAAAGTGTTACTACAAGATTCAGGTACTACGCAACAACTATTCTTATTTTAAAGCATCCATTTTTTGATTAATGATATATATGAGTGATATATGTTTCATTATGTGAAAATGATTTTGTTAAATATATATCACATAAATATGAATTATTACTATTATTATGTTCCGGTGATATTAATATTTTTGTATTAAAAAATAAAAGATAAATCAGATCATATCTCTAATGAATATGTTTTTTATGTCTACAATATATAAAACTTTTAAAACACATAAAAAAATTCGATATCTTTTTGTACTATTTAGTCATGTTATTTGTGCTCGTAAAGATAAATAATTAATTAATGATAAAATTATGCATACATGGCTTTAGTACGTCAAGATCAGATTTGTAATCTCTGTAATATATTTTATAATTATAAATAGATTTATGTAAATTTTAGCGCACTCTTCTAATGTGTAGTTATCCTGAAGAAAACACATAATTTTAACTATCTGAAGTAATATAATTAAAGTGTAGAATACGTGTTTTTAGTTTGTTCAATTGAATATTTCAAGATTTTCCCGTTTAATAAGCATTCATTTAAAAAATTGCGTTAAGTATATATAAGATAAAGAACTATCTCTGAGACTTTGTTAAAATTTATCTATTTTTTGTTCATTCCACAAATGCACAAAATCATAATTCATTTTTATAGATAATAATAATTTTAACAAAGTTGTTTAAATATAAAATATTGCTAAACGATAAAATATTGCCAACGATAATTAATAAGAATAAAACAGAACATTTACTAAATATCTTAAAATAACATAATGTAAATATACAATTTACTGTAACACTGCGATGTTTTATTTAACTAAATTTTAAATAGACAAAAATTTCAATTTCTTGTGTGCAAGAAATATTTCAATTTCTTATGTGCAAGAATTATATACAAAATACAAAAATTTTAATAAAAATCCCTGAGATAATTCTATTGATAGACTTATGAAAATAGAAAGGCACTCTATAGAATTCAATAAGAAATCTCTAAGAACTTTACAAATTGGATATAACGCTGACACTTTGAGATAAATTTACTTGGCCTCTCAAAACCTTTTGTTGCAATCTCTTGCAAAAAATTTTTGCCATAAGTTTATTTCGACGTGCCTCTTCTTGTCGTTCCTGTTGTCGCCGCTTAAATCGTACTTCATTCAATCGGAGATACCGTTTACGTAGTCGCTCCTTCATTTCTTCGTCGGTAATTTTCCGTTGCGCGTAAGCTATATGTAAAAAAATGTAAATTGTGAAATATGTATTATAAAATACAATATTAAAAAAAATTAATTTTGTTCTAAATATAACATGTAAATTATTAATTTGAAAAACTATCCAAGTATAATATAGTTTTAAAAAAATATCCAAGTATAATATAGTTAAATCTCACCTGTTGGCTTTCGTATCGGTGCGGATTTATTGACATTAGATGTAGTAGCCATTGCCAATAATTGTATCCTTTTCTCTTTTCTCAATTCCCGCAATTGGCATATTTCCGATAAATATTGTCGGCGTGTTTCCGCATTGCCCACAAACTCGGGATTATTTCTAGATAAATAATCCTGAAATTCATTTGATGGATTTGTGGGAATTCGATGTCTATGATATTTCAGCTTCAAAATCAATCACAATATTTATTCAAAACATTATATTTGATATTATAAACACAAAAATTATTTCATTCAATGACAAGTCTATAAATTGAGTATCTCATTTATTAAATTCCATCAAATTTCTTACCTGCAATGTACTCGTTTGATGTTCTTTTACATTTTTGCTATTTCTTTTCATAATGTCGCAAGGACAGGCATCAAATTTGGCTGCACTCGAAGACTGTTTGGAAACTTTTGGCATTATTGGAATGATATCTGAGATTTCATTTTTCGAGATATTCTCTTTTGTAAACGACACCTCGTACGCAACAGCTTTGGGATATATTTGATGGCAGCTACATTTTCTGGTGTTTTGATATGCGGAACCACATGCGCGACAATGTTGACAATTTCTCTCAGTCTTATTAATACCGGTATTATCTGCGATATTTGGTTTCGATGCGTAATTCTTGCATGCTTTAACAGTATCTTTGATCGTTTTATTATTACTACAGAAGCAAGCCTCGTTACAATGGCATTTTAATACGTTATTTTGTACTTTACGTTGTTGAACTATGCTAGCGTCTTGCGAACTGTCAGAATAAATTTGCGTTTGCGTTTGATGCTCCGCTACACGACGCTCGAAACGGCACAAAGTTGTGCCGCTGTTGTTGTCGATTTTATCACCCGAGTGACAATGATCGCATAATGTTTCCGCTCTCGCGGTTTCCGGATTTCGACACACAACGCGTTCATTGGCACAATTGCAATTCTTCCCAGTGTCATTTTGTTCGTTATGATTTAAGCCGCGTCTCTTCTGATTTTCCGCATTTTGTTGTATATGAGATTTTCCGATAATTTTTCTATCTGCATCGTTAACAGGAGCATTGACATTGCATTCGCACGCATTCATGTGGATCCTCGATGTTTGACTATTTGATCCCGAGATACTTTCACGCGTGCAGAAGAGATTCTTTTGACATACATCACAATTATAAATGGCGTTACTGACATCCGTGATAGACTTTTGTTCGGAACACAATGCACATGTAAATAGTGATCGTTTTTCATTAATTTGTTTGGCTTCAATCGTGTTTGAATCACTCTTATTATCATTAATGGACAAGCCAATGCCATTATGATTGCAACTACATTTCGATTTGGACGCGTTGATTTGATTCTTAGCCTCTTTCTGTTTCTGTTGAATGGTATTATTTTTCGATGCGCGAGGATAGGTGGATTCCGTCGCGCCGTCGTCGCTCGCGCAATTCGTCTGCGTCTGCTGCGAAACGATCGACGCGTCTCCTTTACGCGATCTGATCGAAGTATAGGAGTCAGGATTTTGATTACAGCGCGCGCATGCACGAGCGGTATTATGTGTTTGGCACGATTGATCTTTACATTTTGCACCATTTT
This sequence comes from Cataglyphis albicans, assembly GCA_038406275.1. Classification (NCBI taxonomy): domain Eukaryota; kingdom Metazoa; phylum Arthropoda; class Insecta; order Hymenoptera; family Formicidae; genus Cataglyphis; species Cataglyphis albicans. The sequence continues at coordinate 1,716,568 of JBCAUJ010000052.1, forward strand.
GATAACATGATTTCTGAGACCTCATGTATCTCATTTCTGATTCTATCGGCGAGTCGAGCGGTGTCGAGAATATTTCCCGAGATAACGTTTGTACACCGACAGAGATATGCTTTGTTATGGGTTTCTGCGTTCTGGATGCAGACACTATTTCCCCTCCCGTCTTCGAATGGGCGCTGGCTAAATTTGTAGTCGTTTGTGTGCAACTATTACGTTTCCTGGTCTTCTGAATTACGGGATTACCTACCTCGCGGGTCGCCAAGTTGCAATGAGATGACCACGGATCGTTCACGGAATCCTCCCGCGTATCAGATATACTTCTAAAAGCAGGAGAGAGATTAAACTAAAGTGAAATTATGATACTTGAAATTCCGTATCTACATTACAAAATATAAACATGTCGCATTACCCATGTTCCCTGAGAAGCGCCGTTTGTTTCGGTTTGGGATTCGCCGACTTGGCCTTCCTCGGTGAAGATTTCGGTCTCTCTAATCGTCTAGGCTGTTCTAGCAATCTATAATCGATAAAAAATATATAATAATATAAATATGCTATTTTATGGAAAAAAAAGAATTTGTTTAATATTTGATAATTTTTCAGTTCAACAAAAAGATTTATTAAAATACTTGAATATTTGGAACTTGAAATGTACTTTTTCAAATTACAGAGATGGCTGATCTCATTCGTAATCCAAATCAGTTGATTTCTTTTTTCCATTTCTGCGTAATTAACGAGTTTAGAATCACCGGACTCGGACATGCTGCACTTTTTCAATTCAAAGTGCCTTTCCGACGAGGTAGTCGGCAATCTCCAATCGATATTGTTATCCGTATTATTATTAGATTCGACGAGTGTCCTTCTGTTGTTAACGACGGCGTCTAGTAAGATCCTGTTGTGATCTGGGAGTATACTGTTCGTCGTGGTCGATTCTCGATGCGGCAGTTTACAGTTCTCCTTGAAGCAGAATATATCGTTCACCTTAGTATTTTTATGATTGCGCTGAGGTACGAAACATTCGGAACTCTCGCTCTTATCGGGATCCGTCGGTGTGTTGCTGCTCCGCTGACAATCATCGGTTCTCAGTCCTAGTCGCGCTTTTCTACCGTCCATCTCTGTTCTATCTGTATGCCGGTCGAACTTGTCACTGTTACTACTCCCCAACGCGACTTCCTTTATAACGTCGCTGGTGGTTCCCACAGATTTCTGCATCGATGTATCCTTTTTCTGTAAATTCCACTCGTCCGAGGATTCAGTGGTGCTGTGCTTGTTCGTTAAAGCCTGAAGTAATTGAGCTCGGTAAACCTTGTTCCTCGCGTCGTCCGGATTCCAGGGAACGTTGTCCTCCAAATTATGTTCAATTTTATCATCCGTGTACTTTGCGGTGACGAGCCGTTTGATCACGTGCTGTATCAATCTTTTCTTAACTTGCTTGTCACATTTATTGGCGTCGACAAGACTCTTGAGGATGTTGACACTTCTCTCCAAGTCTCGGACCAAGCTATCCGAATCACCCCATAGTTTGTCGTTAACGCTGGAACTGCTGTTTGGTAAAGTCGAGTTCGATCTACCGGTATCCGAAGACACGTGGCTATCCCTCCCGTTCGGGACATTTGCGTAAGTGTGTCCCGGAAAATATTCGAAACTGTTGGCTCTCCCGGATACATTCTCCGTCTCGTCGGGCTGTGGTGATATCGAGGTCGACGCATTCTGCGAATTGTCCGTGCTACTCCGATGCCTTTGAGCGTCATTCGCTCTCGTATCGACTTCGACATCATCTACTGGACGCGAAGCGTTTTCACATTTTCTTGTATTTTTAACCTTATATGTACCACTGGATTTTTTTAAAATAGGATGTATCGTTTGCAAATTAGAATCTTTCTCCGTTAACAATGTCGATTTGCTTTCGTCAAGATCTGAAACTTGAATGGCAACGGATTCCTGAGAGCATACGTCTGGACTTGTCTGTATTACTTTGTCACAAGTGGCAGGTTTATTTACCACAGTAGCGATAGAGGATGTAGAGTTAAAGATTAAAGGCAATACGGATTTCTTTTCTTTAGCGTGTAAGTTTAGTTCGCTCTGACTTCTTTTTAAAGAAAATTTTGAGGATGACGCGGGTATCACGTTCATCGAGATGCTTTTCTGCAACGGCGAACTCGATGGACGTGTAACTTCTTTATGTTTCGAATTTACAATCCTTCTCTCCATCGTCGAATATTTTCCTAAGGTCAATGGGGTCTTAAACGTCGATGTAGGAGTATCCAAATTGTGTGTTTCCCGTTTCGTGGGCTTTATCATAGCTTTCGGTTCTGCAGCATCATTCGCAACGCATCTCTCTTGCGATTTTATATTATCTCCCGTGATAATGCCAGGCAAATGGTTCTTGACAATAGGCGTTATCTCTATTTCGCTCTCCGATCCTGAAGCATGCGCTATCAACGGCGTGGAATTTGCGTCAGGCGCAGTTGACGATTTCGAACCGCCATGCGTTCCTGTATTCTTCCCCGATTGCATCCCGGATTCGGTGGTACCTTCCGGATCTAACCGTAAAGCAGCCGAGCATCCTCGCGCCAGAGCCATACGTTCTATGGTGCTTAATCTCTTGTCGTCTTGCTTATTATGGGCGAGTGAATTGAAATAACCAACATCAGCACCGCTGTCCCACTCCAATGGTTTGTGAGACGCTACGCTGGAAGTGGGAGAAGATAACCTTCTGTCATTTATCTCGGGAAATTTATCTTGGCTCTCATTTTTCTCCTCGTGTATCGTTTCCGGCGTAAGATGGTGCTTGAAATCGGGCGATGGTGTCTGGAGATCTGTCAATGTTTCAACATACCTGGTTGAAGCATCCGTATTCGAAGATTGTCCAATCAATGGAGGCCTTACCCATCTACGTCTCTCCTTCGGGACATAAGACTTTAGATTATACTCTTCTCCGATACAGTCTTGCCTATTCGGGCCCACCTGTGCGTTCAATTCGTACACGTTGTAGTAGTAATTAACAGTCTCCTGCGGAGTATTCGACACGGGTAGGGAAAAATACTGATCCAGATTCGCGTCTCGGGAGTATTTGCGATAATATTCCATTACCTGAGCGGAGAGACTCTTCTTGGCTAAATTCGCCTTCAATTTCAATGGATCCGCTGGGGGGGAGCGGCTGCTGGAAGCGAGAGCGCATTTCTCACGCACTTCCGTCAGACGAGCCGGTTCGTCGGTGTTCGCGAGATCCCTCGAACAACAACCGCCCTCGCAGCTTGATTCTGAATCATATTCCATATTACTAAAGCATCCTCTTCTCTTCTTCTACATTCTCTCCGGCCGCCGGAGCGAGTTTCACTCGCGCTTTTACGTCGTCGTGTAGATTCTCGCCGCTCGCTCGCGATGAACGACGATCGAATGGAAATTTGACATATTTATATATTGCGCTTTTAATATTCACGATCGTTCGTGCGCGTCTATTATCGATGACGGATGCTTGCAGGTTATGAACACAAATACGCGTCACTTTATACCTGACGCGTTTATGTTCGGTTCGAGAAGATCTCGCATGCTCTCGCACTGATGTTACGCTTTTCTCACCAAGAAATTGCAGTTACAATCGCTTGTGTTGTAACAAAAATTCAAATCAAACTCTTGTTTACATCTGTTTCCCACGGCTTCTCTTTCCAGTTCCCCCGCTATGAGTTACGACGCTACGACCAATGTTATCTCATAGATGATATAAGAATATAGATAGCTAATTCTCGTATTTCACTTTGGAGTAGTATTTTAAGCGCCATCTGAACGAATGTACAGAATGAATGAACTAATATTTGTTTTTAAATTTAAATATTTGATTTTAAATAAAGTATTTAAAAATCATACGCAGACAGCACACAATATATATTTATAAAAATAAATAATATTTATAAAATATGTACAAAATATTTATAATTATTTGAATATTTTATAAATATTTATTAAAATATTATAAATATTTTTGTGATCTTAGATTTAAGAAATCATAAATATTATAAATATCATAATAAAATATTTATAAAAATATTTTCAAAATATTACTATAAATAATATTATATAAAATATTTACAAAATATATATATTAAATGTTTATGATTCTTTTCTCTTATTAATATATATAAAATATATTATGTATAAAATATTTATATATTTCAAAAAATAAATAATAAAAAATATTTATAAATATTTATCATAAATATTGTGTGCTATAAATTAATATAATTATTAATAATCTATAATAATGTTATTACAAACCTAATAATAAAAATTATATTTCAATTAAAATGTATTAGATATAAGAGCCTCCACATTTAATTCTGAATAAATCTTATTGTCTATATATTTATATTACAATTTATATAATAATTATATATACACACATATATATATATATATATATATATATATATTTGGAAGACAAAAAGAGGGGATCTTAGAAATAATAATAGACTCCCGTCTTCGTTGCAGTCGTTAAAAATCTTTTATTTGTTTCTCAAAGAATCCGTCCGCGCCCGTATTAGCAATTACAAAACGGCTTTCACGGCAGGCACAGCTTTCGAGATCCCGTCACGACTCGATGGGACTGACGTGACTCGACGGAATCCCGTAACGCTGTCTTATTTAAGAATCACTATTTTCTCCGTCAACGCGGAGCTGTATACACGTGACATAAAGTTATTACGCTTACACTCTATTTATGTATATGTATATATATATATATATATATATATATATATATATGTATAAGATATACATACTCCTTTTTTTTATATTTATTAGTATATAGCTGTGTTCTCTCTTAGCCCTGACAAAATACGTAATATAATAAAATATATGAAAAACTGCTATAGGCCGAAGTCATACGCGGTGTCATACGCATGCAAACATCCGTTTTAGATAAGAATCGTAATTCTTCTGTGTCCCATTGATAAGACACGTCTAACGAAAAATATAATGCCGCAAAATGCAAGTGATTATCATTCAGAGTGTTCACAGAGAGATAAATACAACTTACACTTGTTTGTAAAATTTTAAAGAAATATATTCAAAATTGATAAAATTAAGTCCAAATTAATTTCCTCAAATTCTTAAAAATATTGAATCATTAAACAATTGATTGTCTATAGAATCCTCCGCGAGTTGCTGGTGATTTTATGCATTTTTTATAAGATATAATCTTTTTATAAAACATCTCTTATTTGAAATTGTTAAGAGAAGGGAAAATGCATTATTTTTCTTTCTCCATTCTTTTTTTTTGCCAATTATTGTTCCTCAATCCTTATCTGCGTGTTGCATCGACACCACCGCAAGACCTCGTCAAAAATCGCTCATCACAATCTGGTTTTTCTTTTTCTCTCCGTGCACACGTACACGTCACATCGCAGCGGCGAATTCCCTTTCTGACTCGCGAATATTTTCATAGTCAACCATTAAAAAAATTTGAGAGACTGTTATTATAAAAAGAAGAAAGATATATAAAGATTTCCAGCAAATTTTAACTGGAAAACAAAAAAAAAACTAATATTATTTATTTACATTTTGGGATTCGATTTGATGGGATTATCCTTGATTCGCAGCATCGTTAATAAATTTGATAATTTAATTCACATATTTTATTTATTAAATTAACGAATTTAATTAACGCAACTCCAAAAGTTTTATGGTGCTTTTCGCAAGTCAGCGAAGTTGGAAATCGCCGTCGCTGTACCGCGAATTTATCCTAATTTACAAGGAATATATCGTGTTGATCATCATCTATCATCGTCATTGTCATCAGAAAACGCTGATCGTGACAGAGTAATTGTCGTTTTATTTTTCATGTCTTAATTGCTTTGACAGTTCGTTCAATCAGCGTTTAAATCAGTTCGCAATCACAGCATTTTACTCACAATTTTTCATCTACTCTTGACGAAAATCACATTTACAAATGTCTCGCGTGACAAAGGACAAAAATTCACGATACAAAGATACTCTGCGTCTATGTCGACAGAAATACAATTAGCAATCTATCTCCATATATATATGTATATGTATGCATATTTTATATACATATATATAAGAACAAATATATATGTATATATGTATACGCATATATATATATATATATATATATATATATATATATATTTGTTCTTACTTAATTATTTACCGGATTAGTTGTATGACAGCTTAAATTCAGGAATTAAAAATAGCGCCGAGATTGATGAAAGTTATATATAGATTGATGAAAGTTAATTTCGTGGAATGTTTTTACAATTTTTCTCTCTATCTCTCTCTCTCTCTCTCTCTCTGTCTCTCTTATTTTCTCATCGATATAAATCATATCGAAGCGTAGTCAAAAAATATACAAAATGCAAACTTGATAAAAATTTTAGTCAGCGTGCTATGTTTCGCAAAAAAAAATTTCTTATGACAAATTGTATCATCCCGACAAATACGGGAAACAGGAACTCAGTACAAGTGACTTTAGAAATTCTTAATTAATTATTATAAACATCTTGTTCTTTTTCATTACATTATTAAAGTATTTTCGTACGAGATTGAAATTGAAGTCATCTGTGGAAGAAAGATATAGATGAAAATAAGTGATTTTATGAACAAATTCCCGGAAGAGTAAAATTTTTTCTAAGTATATTGTACTTTCAGTTCGAAGGAAAATAATAATCAAAATAATACAATCTTCGAGTTGATATTTTTATCCACTGAAAATATTTTTATCATCCGAGAGTGGAAATATTTTAAATTAAAATGTTTTTTTTTTCAATTAATAAACCGTTCTCCAATAAAAAAATATTTTGCTTTATATATATATCTTTTTCCAGATGTGACCTCAACCAATATTTCAGCTGAATAACATCAGTCACAGTCTATGGAAAGATGTTGACATTAGTTTTTAATTATTCGCGCAAACCTGATTATTCAAACGCTTTGACAGTTTCTTAAAAAATGCTGTATTCCTTGATGAAATCGACTTTTACACAACAAAAATTCTATATTGAATAACTATTTGTTTTTAATTTTCAATGTTAAAGCTATTTTTTAGCAATGTAAAACACACTTTAAAGTTAGAAAACACAACTTTAATGATAATTATCATTTATAATAAAGATTAATTTCCTATCAAATAGAATGCCCAACGCAATAAGATGCGATTAAAAATTTTATCAATTAGAATTGTAATGTGCGATAACAATTAAATTGCTAATAAATTCGACTTAAAATTTACTAAAGAGTTTAAGCTTAATTCATCAAAATTCTTTCATCATCAACCAGTATTACATGATTCATAAATTGACAAAATTTCGTGGAATAAATAATGCCAAAGAATGCGTCACAAGAATTTCATGTTGAAATATTTTTCCCAGTAAAGACAAGTAAATATGCTATTTATCTATCATACATTCTGTTCCTTGAATAATTTACGCACTTTCGATGATTATAGTAGCAATAAGACACGTCATAAAATAAAAAAGACAACATTCTGTACAGACCGATTATCGATATTTAATCGTTTTGCAACGCCATTTGCAACTTGCTTATGTTTCTTAGATTAAGAACGAGTCGGTACGATCTATGCTCATTCAAGCATACACTGTCTTCTATTTTATATTAATTACATTGTTGATCGGAAATACTAAAGGCACCTAATGCTTCGCTGGATGCTGTTTGTGCTGCGCATTGACAATTAATCGACAAGTGCAGCCGAGCTCAATCGCGACGAAAATTCTCCGCTTCTTCTATCCACATTCCTTTTACTCTTTTTTTGCGCTTATATAGATCGTCTTATATTGTAAGAAACAAAATTAAATTAATTCCGCAAAATCACAATTACAAAAGTAAAATATATAAGAAAGCGGAGAAATTCCGTCTATACGCTTGAAGTCTATACAACATTCGCGAATACTATTGTTCGAAGCGTAACAGCAAATCGGGATCGATTCTAAAACGTCGTGAGAGGCTGTACTATAATCAATCGATGAAAACGATTCACAGTCCGCTTCGTTAACATCAAGGGATGAGTGATCAACTCTTGAGACCCGATTATGCGATTTCCGTTGCCTGTACATTTCTGATTTAATTACTTTTTATTTTTTTTTTTTTTTTTGCGAAAAAAATCACTATGCTATTCTATTACAGAACAAAATCCACTCATTCACTGCGTGCAAATTATAGATTTTCGTTTCTTGAAATACCCTACAAATAATGTATCAATGCAAAAAAAAAAAAGGAAAAAATTGATGAAAAATATTCAAATATTACTCCCTTGCAAATTTGTTTTCACACTGGGAGATAATTGAATTTGTTCCCTTTGCTATTTTTTCCTTTTTTTTTCTTTCAAAAGCGCATCTCGTTACAATGGTGATATAAAATTGATTTGTCTATCGTGTAAAAATCGCGACGCAAGTAATAGTAACGCAGTATAGAGAAAAGATCAGGATACGTGAAAGGCCTTCCGAATTTATCGAGGACCTGTTAATCGTTTCTTGAGAGTGTATCGCGAAAGATGGACGCCCAATTTAAATTATTATTAATAATATAAATTATTATTAATAATTTTTATATGATACTGTGCTAATTGTGCACCGCGTATCGGAGCCTGTGGACTCGTCTCCTGCCTAATCTCGCCGCGGAGAACGAGCGGTGGGTTCCTCGCAACGCTACCGAAACGTAAGAGGTAGAAAAATATATGTGTGACGCACATCGCGTATTCATTTGATTCGGTGCAGCAACGAGAATGCAATTTAACCCTTGAACGCACAAAGAGGCAGGGAGGAGAAAAACTCAATATATTTATTATTTTCTTCATTTCCAAGATTAAATTCTTCTTATGGATAATCTTTCAGAAGAATCCTTCAACAATGTATCTGATGTAAATTCAGATACCTTTCCCATTTTTCAGTTTTATAAACTTTTATTTGGACATTGTGCATCCAGGGATTAAGAGAAGCTATTCTCAGTTCAGTGACTGATGACACACGCCATATAATATATTTGTATTTACTTTCTATCCAAAGTATGATTTGAAAGTACGAACTTAAGTTTTTCCTATGTTCATAGATCCTATAAATATTTTTCAACAATTAGCTAATTTGTCTCGGAAGAAAAGAGAAGATAGAAAAACAATTCCTCTGAAAAATACGAGTTGGAAAAAATTTGTAATCAGCATAACAAAAGCAAACGGGATAATGGCGCCTGGTCGACAGAACCTTACGCTTCTAAATAATTTCTTTCACATTATGTATTCGCATTATCAATGCGAAAAAAGATAAAAGTGAGAGAAGATAGAAGATTTATGTAATAGACGATAGAAAAAACTAGAGAAGATGGGAAAAATCTGGACAAAGAGAGTTAGATCACTGAAGTCTTTGTGCTTCAAATGTATGAGTGAGAATATCTCCATAAAGCGATCGTTACATTTTACTGTACAAATAGCAAGTGACAAGCGAGACATGTAGTGTCACTTGCCTGTTATTCAATTAAACTGCTCATCATTTATACGTATAAACGATAGGAATAACACTACGGAAATTCCACATGCATCATATCTACTAGTATATAATCTAAGCTATCTTCCGCTTCTTCGAGTCCTCAAATGGCACCGATCGCACGCGCTATTGATGAATTATTATTAATCTATCACTTAGAAAAGAAAAGAATCGCCGGGTATCCCACGAAAATTGGACAAATTTTTGCGTTTAAAAAGTTTCAAAAAATCGGCTGCTTACGTTTTTATCCTGTTTGCATCAGTATATCTAGTATATCAGTATATCTACGTTAGATTTGATCCGTCAACTACTTATCTCTAATTTACTTTTTAGCTTTGATATATATTTGAGTCAAATCTTTATCATCGCATCCATCAGATCTAAAACAAATCTGTGGCGAACGGATGAGTGACTGTTTCTCGTAAATATTTATTGATGTCGACAAAATTGCGAGATTAAAGCCGACTTCTTACCCTGTTGCGGTTTGCCTAAGAAATAAAGATCATAAAAAAGAAGAAATTTCTCTAAGAGATACATAAGAGAAAAAACTAAGATTAACAGATCAATAAATTTTTTAATTAATTATTTAAAAAGCAACTCCTATTGTTCCGAATAATAACAATAAGAGAAAGCACAAAATAAAGTAACCAAAATTTAATGTAGATTTGACACACATGTAGATTTGATACCCCCCAAAAAAAGACAAATTTCAATTAAATTTCACTAATATTCACGGGAACGATCCTTGTACGAGATCTACATTATTTCTTCAAGAGCGAAATGTAGATACTAATTGCCAAATTTTCGTGGTATACTCTGGAACGCTACATCGCGTACCTTACGTTTCTCACGAAATATTATCGAGATCTATATGTATAATTACTTTAGTAGATAAATCGATCTCGTTCACACACGTCTCATCCCACTGCTGACACTTTGAAACGTCGAGAATTCTCCGTTCGATCTAAGATATTGCACGATAGATAAATTGGTCGCTTACGAAGTGAGGAGATAAGAACGATCTCGAAGAAATTTGATTTATTACGTCGCGACATATTAAAGCTGCCTCCGGACGATGCGTCTGTTATTCATATATTTCAATATTCATCAAAAATGCACAAGTATTTTTTTTATCTATTTAATTAATTCATTAATTAATCATCTTGGGTTTATTTTATCTAATTAAAGTTCATTTATTTAAAATAAATTGAAAACAAATTAAAGAAAAAAAATGTGCATTTTTGTACAACAATTATTATTTATTTTCAGATATGCAGAGATATTTTTTATAATGAAAAAATTCGTATTCTTCTATCTCTTCTATCTCTGTCTGATAAAAAAAAAACGAATTTATATATTCAATAAAATATCACTATCACTTATTATATGCAATTAAAACCTGCATTCCATTTATCAAACAAACCCATCGTTTGGAGATCATCTGAAACGAGATTAATATGCCGATGAAAGAATGCGAATAAAACAAAGAAAAATGGCAAAAATTATTAAAATATCATATATTCGAATGATATGTCGCGAATATTGCGTACCGACAAATTACACGAGGGAGATATACAAAATGCAAATATCACGAATGAGCAGATTACCTTGGCAACGTACATCGTGCGTATAACGTGTGTCCACGGAGAGAGAAATACCAAAAGTATAAAAATATTAGGATTGATAATTAGAGTGTAACTTTACCGTAAAATAGTCTCTTAGGTATTAATATATAGCATGATAGAAAGATGCTTAAAAACGAAACTTTATCGCGGCTCTCGTGGAGCATGTTTACTTTTTTTTTCTCGTAGAATACGCGACGTGTAGTTTACGAAAGTCACTTTCATTCTTTTCGTTCCTGTCTCACAGGACTTCCCGTAAAAAAGTTGTACACGTACCAGAAGAAAGCATCGTGGTCCGTGCAATAGTAACAAAGAAAATATTAGCAAAGATATTAACGCAGGAAATAAGAGATAAAAATGGCAAATTGCGAGTGACTCTCTTGGAAAGATCGCGGAGAAAAAAAAAAGAATTGCATCTGTGCATCGCACACGCTTCGTAGAAAAGTCGCGGCCGAGTTTTTACAACATGCACAACACCTTCTTATTGATAACACTCCTGGTCGTTGACATCTCTTATTGTTCATTCAGAATTCCGCTGACGTTTGTATTTTCTCACTGCCATGTATGTCAGCGAAACTTTAGAAAAAAAAAAAAAAAAAGAAAAGATTGTTTTATGTGTGATCGATGAATTGGAAAGAGCCGATCGCACATTGCACAGCAAAACAGCCTTCCGTCTTCAAGCAAGGATTCTTCTTCCGCGAAGGATTTTTCTTCTTCTTCTTCTTCAATGTCTTGCTCTTTCTTTATCTGAGACAGCGCAGCCACTTCGGTAGCATGGCCGCGCATCTCAAATAATCTCAAATGGAGCCACTACTATCGCCGGGGAACACCATCATATTCTCGGCCCCGTACGACGGCGTCGGCGAACTCCTCGCATCCAGGGATGCCCTGCTGGCGGAGCTGAAACTGCTGGAACTCAAGTCCTCGTAACTGGCCACTGATTGACTGCCACCTGAAAAAGACAGAATAAGTCAACGATGATCGATGACGAGACGACAGTTTCCTCTCATGCTCAAAATTTGTCTCATTAGCATAAAAGTTTATTAAGAAATTTAGGCTTATTGGCAGATCGTCATAGGTCTTAAGGACAAAATCGTCAAGCTCGATTTCTGTAGAATAATGTTAAATTATCTATTTAGAATGCAAAATCATGAAATATTATATATATTACAAATTTTTATTAAAAGTTTTCATGAATTAATAATTATCTCATGTAAAAATGAAGCAATTGAGATAAATTATATTAAAGGAAAAAGGAAGAAATAATTAAATCAAGATTCAAAAATTGAATTTTTATTTATAGTCGAGTTTCAAATTTCATTTTGTCGTCTACTGAATGTTAGTAAATTTCTCCTTGAGACCGATGACATATATGTATGTGTCAATAGATGTTTTAAATATTTAAATCGGAAAAGATTTATGATTTGTACTTATGTATATATTCAGCGTTGAGTATAATTGCTTGATTTTAATATTTTAATTGTGTAAAAATTAAATTATAGCGCATGTCTTACAATTTACAACAAATCTCAGGTCTTATTGAGATTCTCTATTATATATATATATATATATATATATATATATATATATAGACATAATTTAGTTATATCATCGAATAACATTATGGACATTATTACAGAATATTATAATACAGAATATATTAATTTATATAATATCATATTATAAAATCTATATAATTTTATATCTTTATATTTTAGAAAGATCCATTGTGAAAATATTCCAAAAAGATCAAATTCAAGCATCGGTCTCTCAGCGCTAAATACACAATGTGCGATATAATATAATAATATATACACAGAAAAATCCACAAGTGTATATTATTACTGTAATAATCATAATTTTTTAAGAGGACGAGAAACTTTTCAAGAAAAATAGCATGCGTATGCGATATAGCTGTATACTTTTATTTTCGTTTTATCGTTTTTGTCTTTTTTTTTCCTTATGTATCATATTAGCAATTGATCGCTCGTGGAGAAGCGTTTCTTCCGCGAACTAACATCTCGCATAATGTCTCGCGTGCGTCAGACATGATTTTTGTTTGTTTTTTTTTTTTTTTGTACATTTGTCATTACAATTAGTAATATCGTTAGTGCATTTTACGATACATTCCGGTGTGTTTCCGGCCACAATTGATTTTACACCGTGGAAGAAAACAGCATCTGCGACTTGTCCGCTTCCTTTTTTCTCGTTCTCGTGAACAATAATTCTCTCTCGATAATTAATTAATTGAGATCATATTGAGCGACGTACATAATTCAACATCGCTCAATTTAAACGAGAAAAAATGTCGATTTAACATGTTTTAGCTGCTATTTGTTTTTAAATTGCAGGAACTTTCGAGCTAAACTCGATATTTCCAATTTTGAATTAAGTGCGTACCTGAGAGTGTTTCCTATATTTAGTATGTAGAGAGAGACAGATTATTCTATGTACTTTATAAATATTCGCAAAAAGTTTGTTTCTTGGAAAGAAGAACGTCACAATTCGCAAGAATAGTGTAATAAACTCAAAAAAAGTTTCTTAAATTTAAAAATTATATACAAACTTTTTCTATTTAATTTATCATTTTGATAAAATATTATAAGCTTAATGTAATATTTTGCAGGCTTAATTTCTAAATACTCATCGTTTTAACTTACGACATTTTTTCTCGCGAAATATAATGTGTGTTACACGTGCGACAGCAATTTAAATTGTTTTTGCAGTTTACAGAGTGTCAGTCATCATTCATCGGTCGCGAAAATATGAAACTTGTCTAAGAATTATACAGTGATTTACAATGAAAATAATACTGAGCACCGTTAAAGTTGTGCACTGAGAAAACATCGCGCTTAAATCAGTGTGGAACAAATTTTTAAAATTAATGTAATAAGTTTATTTTCGCATTTTTTATTTTTTATTTTTTTTTACTTTATTTATCCGAGTTTTTTCTCGGATTTTTTTTTCTCAATGCACATTTAAACGAAATAAATATCGCATAAACTTAAATAAATTAAAACTAGAAAGTAACAGATGTGTTCCACGGACTTTGGCATTGGTAACATAAGCGAACGTCATGTACATTTTTACATTCACAGCCGCTTCGAGCTGTGCAGTTGTCAGAATTATTTACGAGAATGAGATAAAGGACTAACGAACGAGACTGACGAAACTTTTACACCGAGCACGCTAAACGATTCTACAAGCTAAAGCTTATCGCAGAGAAATAGAGCTCCCGCGCACTACAAACCTGCGTTCTAAATCGTACGAATAAATATGAAAATGAAGTTGAATTAATCTATCGATTACCAACGGTGTTTACATTTACGTATCGGCGAAGGCAGTCACTGCACGATACATGTTTGAACATTTTTGCGATTATTGCCTTCTACGTAACGATATAGGATATACAGTAACGGCCGAATGTTCATCGATCTTAATATTTCTTTAATAAAAAAAAATATTTAATATTCATTCAACAGATTTCAATTTGATATTTCATATTTATACATAATAATATTTACTAATACATAAGCTTAAAAAATTCATAAGTTATATTTTGAATAGAATCTCTAAATAGAGTTCAGAAATTCTAAATAAATAATCTAAAAAATGATGTAAATATAAGAATAAATATATAATGAAAAATATGTATAATAAAATAAATAATTCTCATAACATAAAATAAATAAATAAAATTTAATTTATATCCAAGCAAGAATACTTGATAATTATCTTGAACGAACTTTTCAAGATCGATGACATATGTTTATACTAAATATAAATCTTTCGTTATTTATTTAATATAATTCATATAGATTGTCTTATTAATCTATAATAAGTAATCTAATATTGATACTATATTATTTTAAATACTGTATTATTTTGGCCGCTATTGTACATACAAATCGAAACTAACGGTATCCAAAAAGTTTATTGCAAAATGCCGATTTGACGTATCGCGATAAATGATATAAGTATTATTCTTCATTGGCCATTAATTTTTTCCTTTTTTTTTTGTAAAAGAATACCTCTGCCGCAGAAATACTGATTATAATTGCTCTTAGCTATTTTTAAAGTAGATAAATAGGTAAATTGTAATTCGGTTTACACACAGAAAAAAAAAAAGAAAATAGAATCACTTAAATTTACAAATATAGATTCGGCGCCAAAATATTTTTGTCGGTTAATCATTAATCTCTCATACGTTTAGGCCCGGTTGCACCAATGTCGCAATTAATAACGTTAATTCTAGCTAAAATTTCTTAGGACTTCATAATCTAGGAAGATACATGACGAATCGCTAATCCAAGTAATGACGCAACGATCTCGATGCAACGAAGCCTAAATGTTCCTTGAACAATTCTATAAATAGGTATACATGTATACATACATATAGCATTATACAATAGGTAATATCTACACATTAGCTCTGAGAAAAGAAAAATGATAAAACGACACTCTTTCTCGACAGAGGTCGAAATATTATTTTATCAATGATCCGAGTATGATTGTGTAAAGTGCGCTTTGTAATTTGGATCATTATCGACGATATTATTTCGAGCTTTTCACTGCATAAAGCGCAAAGAAAACACGCATGTAATGAAAATACTGCCCAGAACTGCAGCAACAATCAATGGAGCGAGGGAGACTCTTCGTCCCTTCTTCATCCCTTCTTTTTATCGAATATCGCAATTCGCTAATAAGAGTGATTAGAGACTGAACACCTTTGAAAAGCATAATACATTGTAATCGATTATATTCGACACACACTCTCTGCACTCATACATACAATACACGCATCGCACTCATCCCTCTCAACGCGTATTGCACGCAGTAATTTGTCATAAATTAGAAATCGTAGATTTTTTTTTCATTGTGATACATGCCTGCATGTAACGATATAGAGTAGTCGCGAAGATCAAACGAGACGACTTTCGTGATTAAATTAATGTATTATACGCATCAAGCTATATATACGCATAAAATACCTAATGTCGTTTATATAGATCGAGATCACTAGCAGTTGAGGGACATCACAGTTTGATGAAGAATTCTTTCACGTGAAACTTCGTAAGAGACGGTGCGAAGAATGAACTATATAAAATCCTCTCTTCTCTTTAACAATTTGATTCTCGGAGGAGCTTACAATATATGTGATATAATTAATAAATTATTATTCTATCGCGATATAACAGAATAATGATTAAAAATTATGCAAATAAAAATACTTGCAGCAGGAAAGTTCGCAAAAAAATAAATAATAAAATAATAATGATAAATAACATACATAGAATATGAATAATAATAAAATATTCTCTCGAGGTTTATATAGTTCATCCTATATATTCTTTCCGTTCTTGCGTAAAGCAGATTTTTCGGATCTTCAAGGCATTAAAAAAAAAAAAAAAGATGCCTCAACGATACGTTTTTTCCCTCTAATTTTTCTTTACCGTACAACGATCATAATTGAAGAGAATCGTTGTTGCAAAGCTATTGAGTATTTTTCGTTTCTTTTTCGATACACTTTCATACACGGTATCTATTTTTTTTCTTCGCTAATTACAATATAAGAAACGCAATAATTTTACCTAAACATAGATTGTTTTATACGTCTTCAGCAACACGTTGAACACGTTTTATAAGCTTTTTTTTAATTTTCCTTCTCATTTCCCGTCTTGTGTATTCAACATTCGAAAGTGAAATTTGTATAAGCTAAACATATCCGCATAAGCCATCTCGACGTTTGAAAAATGTAAAAAAAGAACAAGAATTAAAAACAATGTATTAATGTAATTGTAAATATTAACTGTAAAAAATATATGCAACAAAATAGAGGAGCAATTTATACGAAATTTGGCGACCGCGCGAGTTTTACTTTCTTCGCTTCCTTCACTATTAGGCTTGCAAACTAAAATTATTTTTAGTTAGTTTAATTAGTTTTTTCTCAGAGCATATAATTTTTTTCTTAAACATTTCTTTTTTAATATAACATCTTAATTTGTCTTATGGTGAATCTTCCTAATCTCAAAATCACAATTTTAAAATATATTTAAGATTAATAAATATAAATGATCAAATTATTTTAAACTTTGTCATGAATAATGTTCGTTAATTTTAATATTGCGAGAATAAAAAATATAATTAAGATTAATAAATATAAATGATCAAATTATTTTAAACTTTGTCATGAATAATGTTCGTTAATTTTAATATCGTATTACGAGAATAAAAAGAATCGAGCTACTGTGATCTATAGATTGCAAGATTATTTATTTTGCAATCAAAATTTCGAGTTTGTTTATGTTTATAATTATTACGGATCTTTCTCTTTCTACGAAATTATTATTTTTATCACGAGATCAAAATGTCGACTTTAAGCGAAGCGATGTAACAATATAATTGCATCAAATCACTCGTCTCTTTATATAATTTTTTTCATTCTCATAATTACATAAATTAAAATATTACTTATGCATAATAAATTATATAAATTACTAATAAATATATAAATTATAATAAATTAAAGTAATGCAATTATATAAATAAATAGAAGAGAGAAAAAATATACCATATTCTTTTTTACAAGATCAATTAATTAAATTAAAAAAAAATAGAAAAGAATATAATATAAAAAAAAATAAAATTGAAAGAAAAACAAGATTTAGTTAGATTAATATCGTCAATATTAAGTCTAAATATTCAGGTTATTTCCTAACATCCCAGTAAGCACCGTTATATAAATGTTACATAAGCACAATAGAACTGTTACATAAGAATATATATTATACAGATAATTGCATAAGTTCTGGATAAGCTACCGATTAATCGTAATTTCCCATTCATATATGTATAACAATAATAAATTAAATTTTTTTTTTTAAATGATGATTTGAGATTTAATCTATATAAAAATAAAATTCCACTTTCTCTCCTCAAATAAGCAATAAATATATAGATAATTTCCCATTTTTATCCATTTAATTTTAAATAATATATTAAATCTCTTGATAAGATTGATCAGAAGTTATATAAATTAATAATATAAATAAATAAGTTATATATAAATTAATAGAAAAAGATATTATACTTTGGTCAGTAGCTGTCCTTTATTATTAAACTTTATTTTCGTGAAGAAAACTTGTTATGTTACTGCAATAAACAGTGTTTACTAAGAATAAATATTTAATAATAATATTTTTAATAAATTTACTAAGAATAAATATTTAATAAATATTTTTTCACTTGTTAGGAAATCCTGTATAAATCAAAATGTTCTACGTATATTATTAAAAAAAAAAAAAAGTTTCAAGAGAATCTTGATTTTTTTTATGCTTTGCTATATTTTATATTTGATATCCAAATTTGTCATCTATTTGATATATCACCATGATCATCCATTAGTTCGTTCTAAAGTTTAAAAAAAAACAATTAATCCCAATTGTAAAAAAAGAAAAAACCGAATCGAAAATTGAATAATGCCCCGATAGTTGAGTTTCAACTCTGGACTCTGGACGCGGTCGCAACAATTAATAATCTAATAGAGCAGCCTCTTCATGTGTGAACTATTTATCAAACATTACAATAGAACGTTTTGTAAAGAGGACAAGGATTCCATGTACAGATTCATGCAAATATGATTTTTTTATGCTGTACAGAGATGTGCGCACATCAAGGTATCGCCTGGTGATACGAAATCGCGAATATTCACAGATACACAAATCTTCTACTATCCATTTTCTACTATCAATATTATCGTAATTATCTCGTCGATAAATCGTTATAGAATTCTCATCTGCGTAGCACAAGACAAATGTAATCAATGATAGAGAGAGGGTCTTCTAAAAAAAAAAATATCTGCCCTCAAAAATAAATAGATGTTACGATGCAAAGATATGTAAATAATATATGTATGTATATACAGCTAAATAAGCAAAGTTACTATCTCAGATTCATTCCGAACAAATAAAATAATTTAGCGAAATTCCAATACCGTCATTATTCGATTTGAAAGCTCAAACAATCTCTCGCGGCAGTAAACGAATAAAATTTAACGAGATACTTTGTACTACAATGAAGAAATATGACCTATCGCTTACACCAAACAATGGTCGTTACTCGGCTAGCTAGAAGATTAACTCTTGCAAATGAACACCTAATGGTTGATCGTTTGTTACATTGTTAACAATCAAATTACCGATAGTGGGCAATGATATATAAGATAGACGCGTTTGTAGTTACGCGCACCACATTAAATTCAAACTTATCACCTTTTCTTTTTTTTTTTACATTTTAAGATTTAAGGCAGTCAAATCGAAATTGCTACATGGGAGTTGCCAAATAGTCACAATAAAGAATCCCGTTCTAAGAGCTATCTCTCTCTCTCTCTCTCTTTTGTTAATTCCATACCCCGTTAGAACTGACCTCGAAAAACATTCTAATAATATCCTAACATCCGCTGAAACACAACCTTGCCCGCCACATTATCCGAATGCTTTTATTCGTATGTGTTCTTGTGAGAGATAATGATTACTAATTGAAGACAGTATCTGTCGGGCTTAACTCTCCGATCAGAGATAGGATCAAACCTGCTACGAACGTGCCTTTTTAAATAAATGACATTACACATACATAACGACACATATAACGACATGCTTTCAATTTTTCTCTCTTATAAATTTTCTAGCGATTCAATTGTCGCAGTCATTTCAGGTGATTTCGAAATCTCTAATTGGCAAGAATATATTCTTGAAAATCAACTCAGCGGTTTATTTCTTGAAAGCAAATTCGGAGAGAAGAAGACGGCCCGTCGTTATTGTAGCGAAACACACGCCGATGCAAGGTTGACTTTTGTTGAGGTCTACGCACACAGTTCAAACTCTGACAATTCCCCCTTCCCCTTTCACCCCATACATAAGCGGGAACGTATTAATCTACTCCCGCTACTTGCATCAGGAGTATGTAGAGGGCAAGGCTGGCCCTAGGCACGTCCATGCAGCAATCCTCTACTCATCTGCGCTTTTTCCTCTTAGATCTGTTGCTCGTTTTCTTGGCGGCGATCGAACTCTCCGCTTCGCTTCGCTTCTCGGCGTGCTTCGGGCATGCATCGGATCCCGGATCTTCGGAAGACACCTTCGGGAGAGCCGGAATTGGATTATTCCTCTCGAGGTCGCCGCCGTCTTCTGTCACCTGTTGCCGAAGCACCGGCTGAAGCTGCAAAGAAGATTCTCTTTGCGATTCTTTCCTCTCGGCTGGCACGTTACCTCGACGTGTCTTGTCGACGACGGATCGTACTTCCGGTGCCGGAAAAGACTGTACTTTGTTATCCTCCCTGTCCTGATGTGACATCTTGGTCCGTGCCATTGCGATCGTGACACCCGCAAGATCCTTGTCCGCCCGAGGTTCTTCATCTATTACCGGTACGGGAAGATCTACGAGGATAGTCTCTTCCATCGGCGTTGTCATCGATGTCGTTTCGTCAGCATTATCCTTTTCGCCAATAAGGTCTTCCTTTTCTTCTTTCTCCTCATTAAAGGCTCGTCGTTGTGTATTTTCATGTTTGCATGCCTCGGATTCGAGGAACGAGTGATCATCTCTGACGCAGAATTCCGAAATTTTCTTCAGCTTTCTCGCGTGCTCGCCAGCCTCCGGTTTCTCTTCTACCTCTATCAATGGCTCGAGATCTGTTTCCTTGCACATCTCTTGCGAATCTGATAAGGAGATGCTTTTCTTGACAACAGAACTCCATGATATATCCGTCGAGGCAGGAGCTTCAACTTTCTGTTCCTGAAGAGTCCTGGGAAAGTCTACGAATGATTCGTCTTGCACTGCCTCTCGCAGATCCGCCATTTTCACTCTAGAGGAACGGAATAAAGGTGGAGAAGCAAAGGAGGAGGAGGAAGAGGAAAAAGAGAGCTCTGTCGAGCTATTTTCCTGCAACTGGCTATCCGCCTGCAACTTTTTGCTCTTGCGAGACTTTTTGACGCGAGTTCCAGTAGCAGCAGGTAAAATTTTGCATTCCGGCATCGAATCAGCGTCCGTATCGGCTCTCTGCATCGCATCAATATCGATAATCTCGACGATATCGCTAGCAACGATCTGAGAAGCCCGCTTGCCGGATAACAACGAGGAACTTGCTGCCGTTTTCGAAATGCGACTTTTGCCCTTTCGCGTTGGACTCGTTCCTTCCAACTTGTCC
This sequence comes from Cataglyphis albicans, assembly GCA_038406275.1. NCBI lineage: Eukaryota > Metazoa > Arthropoda > Insecta > Hymenoptera > Formicidae > Cataglyphis > Cataglyphis albicans. The sequence goes on from JBCAUJ010000052.1 coordinate 1,737,888, forward strand.
TTGAGATGGTCGACGGGGCTATACTTGTCGGTCATCTCTTCCGACTTCAGCCAAATCTCTTCTAGTGGATTGTATATAACGGTGATATCCGCGGTCTCCGTTTCGCTTTTCTCGATCACCATGATGTCTTTTCGTTTCTTGCTCAATCTGGATTTTGTATCTTGCTGCTCCATCTCTTGCTGAGAGGAACTCGTCACTGCGCCAAGTTCTAGCTCGCAAATCTCTGAGAGCTGAACATGCTCCAAATCATCATCGGATGACAAAGCGTGCTTGCTGTGCCTTCTACGTAAGCTTCTGTCATTGCTCGCTTTTGTCGCGGATTTGACCGTGTAGGTGATATCACCCGAACTCGCGGAATCGAGACCACCGAATTCGGAACTGTGTATATATTCTAGATCGTCGTCCGAGATCGTGCTCTTACTGCTCTTCCGCTGCTCCATCGGAGAAGACGATTGCGTAACCGTGGAGCCAAAGAACGCATCGTCTCTGCACTTGTCGTCGCTCGCATCGATCCTCGCACGTATCTGTGTTACCTCAGACGCATGGATATGCTCGATGTCGTCATCAGACTGAGTGGCCGTGGAGGCGGCATCCTTACATTGCTCTACCATGTGATACTCAATAGAGCTAAAGTCATCCAGCGGTGGAGGATCTAACGGTGGTAATTCATCATCATCGTCATCAGGTAACAGCCTCGTTTTTCCCGCTTTCGGAGCGAGTTTAGCGAGATTCTCTTCCTTCGCGATTACGTCGGTGGTATATTTCGTCGGCTTAGACTCCGTGTCATCGGAGAATTCCGCTTTCGCGTATTTAATTTCTTTATTCTCTAATGTCATTCGACCCTCATCGAAAGAGTCTCGTGGAGCGCGATTCTTCAATCTACCGTTTTTATGCGTTGTTTCCCCATGTTTCTCTCTCGCAAAGATCTTACAAATATCTTTCGCACTTTCGGCTTTCTTCTTATGAACCTCGCTTTCCTCTTTCTTTGTGGAAACGTGCGTCGTCGGAACCGCACATCGCGCATCCTCGATGACGACACTGTCCTCGTTCTCTTGAACAATATATTTCTTCGCGCGCATCGACCGCGACGTTTCGACCGGACGTTTCTGCGTGGTAGCATTGTCCTCGACGACAATCGATCTTCTCGCTAGAGATCCCTTAGTTCTTTCATCCGCGCTTGACTGCATCTCGATATTCCTTTCGCCTCGCATCGTCTTGTTCTCCATCAGCGTGACGCTATCATCATCATAACTGACGACATACTTAGCTTTGGCGAAATGTCTCTCGTGGACGTGATAATCCTCGGCACGTTTGTCGCCGATAAATCTGTCGCCCGTCTTGCCATACCATAACGAAGTCTCCTTCGCTTGCGTCATTGGACTGCTCGGAATCTCGCCCGGTTCAGCGCATAAACTGAGACTTGTAGGTACGTCGCGGAATGCCCCTTCCCTTTCATAATCGATCGACGTCGACGTCGTTGTCGTCGCCATCTCTGCACATAGGGCGCGACGTTCCTGCAACTCGCGTATATTCTCGTCGGGTACGCTGTCGATCGCCGTCGGTTCACTGGCCGTGCGCATTTCCGCGCAGATCTCGGTGTGCTCGCAACTCAGCGTCCGGCACTCCGGCACGTCCGCGAGGTGATCCGCTGCACCGAGCGAGGCCGGTCCCTCCTCGGCGCACACGCTTCTAGGTGCGAGTATCTCCTCCGGAGCGGAATCGTACTCCTGAACGGAGCTAATAGAGTCCTCATCCTCGTCGGCCGACACAGTAATCACGGTGCCGGTGTGAGGGTTGACGACTTTAGTTACCGGCTGACCCACCCTCTCAATTATCGTACGCCTCCCTAGTAACAGAAAAAGCCGTTGGCAGGTATCAATATCACGAGTCATTGCTCACGTATTTGTCTTTCTCTCTCGCTCGCTCTCTCTCTCTCTCTCTCTCTCTCTCTCTCTCTCTCTCTCTCTCTCTTAAGTTTCTCTTTTTTTCTCCTTTTTACACAGAAATAAATAGCTCGCTCGCATGCTCACTCGGGATTATGTTATTATGTCACGTCAATGAAAAATCACGACGAAATCGAAGAAAAAATGTATGTGATGCAAATGAGCAACTACAGGAGTCAGTGTTCGGCTTGATAATCATAAAATCTCGAACATTCCAACGATAAAAATGAATAGAACTAACTGTCTAATCTTTTTTTCTATCGCATTCCGCATTTATATACTTCGCGTGTCTATCAATAAATAAAGTCAAGATAAACTTAAGAAGAGAAACACATCCGTTCGTAATTGTAATTGCAAAACAATCTCTCTCTCTCTCTTTCTAAAATGTACACAAAGCTAAAAGCTCGAACAAAATGTGATGGATCTACATGGTTAGTACACAAGACAGTACACAACTCTGTTTTTGTTGAATATTTTTTTTTCTTTTGATATAAAGAGCAGACTTCAACAACGACAAAATATATTGCTGTTAGTGCTCAGATATATTACAATTACAGGGACAAAAATGAAGATACCTGCCTCTGGCCAGTTCTGTATCCACGCAAACTTACAACGCTAATTACAATGTTGTTGATTTCATCCTTTGTTAAACATATATACAGGAAATATATTACAGAGAAAAAGAAAAGATTTGCTCATTTTCTCCAGTTAGAATTGTTTAAGATTTCGCAATTTCGTGAGACATAATATTGTAGTAAAACGTCGACAAGTATAATTATCTCTTTCGAGAATCTTATTTTTTTCTTCATATTTCTCATAAAGAGCGATAAGTTAAAATCACGTTATATTACGTGTCAAATACATGTTAAATTTCACACAAATAATCCCGCAAACTTTGCGAGCTCAAATCCGTATACATATATAAACTATTTTAAAATATTGCACATTATATGCATACATAGGATGTTTCACATAAAATGCTAAAATAGATTTTCTCCGAAAGTTGACGTTTCGGAAAAAAACATGCAACACTTTATGTGAAACACTATATATTATACAAAATTTTAAAGAATTACATTTACAATATCAAAAATTATAATATATGTTCTTTGATAGCAAAAATACATTTTCCAATTATCAAAGATAAAAATAAATATGAGTATACGTACAGTGTAGTACATGTAGTAATGTAGAATGCAGGCAAACTATAGATAAAAAACAATAAAGATAAAAATAACAAAATATACTTTGCCAAAATATCTTATCCCAACTATCACGACTACACTAAAAGTAAAAAATGATCCTCGTTATCACAAAAAAAAAAAAATATATAATTAGCGCAAATTAAATTATATACATAAATGTACGAAATATATATTAAACAAATGCAAATACTTGGACCTGCATTCATTCATAAACTTGGTGCTTTCCACTAAAATTCCATAACTACACACTTACCTGGGGCACGATGTGACGCAATAGATATCTCGAGCATAGCTTCAGCGAGATCCTCTCTCAGCTGACTCTCGCAGCTACCTACGTTCTCGCTGTCTAGAGGATCACCGTAAGCCTCCATGAATCTCGGCGATTGTTCGTAACTGCCTGTGTGCACAAAGTCAAATAATGTATTTTATTTCCTTATAAATAACCAATTAATTTTTTTTTCTTCGTTTAAATAAGACTTCGTTTTCTTATTATAAAACACACGATGCGATTCTTGCAATACTCGAATACTATTGATGATTGCACACTTACTTCCTGATCCGTCGATGACGACCGGCATCAACGGCCTGGACGCAGCGTGGGGCATATTAACGGGCTTCGATCTCGCTGGTCGCGATCCGGTGATTCCAATCTCGATCGCTTCCGCTTCGACCAAATTAACAGCAACACTGATAAGAATTAGTCTTTGTTAAATTGAAAAAAAAAAAAAACAATTAATAAATGCAAATCAAGAGAAAACCAACCCGCTAGGTGCGTTGTAAGTTTTAAAAGCGAACTGTGGTCCCATCCACAGTCGCCTGTGCGGTCCAGCATGCGTGACGATTTCTACTTGACTTAACCAACGATCCTCGACTGAGTCAAGTTCCTGATTGTTCTTTGGTGTAAAAGTGATGCTTAGTAACGGGTTAGACAAAGGCAACGGTGGGACGAGTTCCGAAGAATTGGGAACCCTGCAAAGCGGCCACTGACCCTTCGCTTCGACATCCAACTCGATCATGGTATCATCGCAGACTTTTTCCTTTGGCACTCCTGAAATAAGCAAAAGCGTTAGATAACAGACAGATAAATAAAAAGAATAAATCTTAATTTCTTTTAGAATATATACAATAAAATATACTTCTGCAACGTACCAGCAACTGGTTTAGGTTCCAAGTCATATTGTATCATATTTCCATGACATGCCATGATGAACAAGGAATCAATTGCTCTTTTGACAACCTTGCTGCTGGACTCCCTCTGCGCATATATCCAAGCTCTCGGTGGAGCGAAACAGGCGCAAATTTTTAATGGTAAAGTCCCGCTATCGTCAGAATGTAGCCGTTGTCTTTGCTGCGGTCTACTAATGTAAAATATATAAGATATATTTTAAATTATACTTTTATTATTATATAGCCTGTTCTCAGTAAAATTAGTTTTTTTTTTTAAATTTGTGATCACCTTGGCTGTGACGAATTGTTGACTTGATTCAAAGAAGACGGTTGTCGAATCTGCGACAGTGGATGCAATATCGTCGGATGAGGATACGGTGGAAGTCTCGGATTCGAATACGGATACACGGACAAAGGTAGCTCCGCGTGAGACACGGGAGAATGGGATCGAGTACCGTCGTCCGTTAAGCCAGCACTCTTATGGAATCTCGATAGCCTGTTGACGACGTGAGGCGTGGAATGCGTTCTGACACCAACTGGACCTCCATAAGGTGCGACAGGAAAAACATGCGTGGTACCTCTTACAGTTGAAACTGCAGCCCAGCGTGCGTCGCTCGAGAATATCATGTCCTAACGCAACAACATAATGTATAAATGATAAACATTTTTGTACAAACTTAAAGGCTTATAAATTAGAAGGTGCTGCTACTGAATTATACATATTAATAATACTTGGACAAGATATAATTAGCTTGTAAACGGCAAGAACGTACTTGTACTTTTGCAGTGGTATCACCACGATGTAAAATATATAAATGATGCACTGCTGCTAATGTCGGCCCACCGGGATGCGGCTGAATTTTAAATACATGAAAATCATGTCCTCTCTTGTCGGCTGTCATTAATAACGCGCCGGTCAAATCAAAGGTCATAGCGACGATCGCGTCGCTATGAGCGGTAAAATGAGCGATTACAGCATCCGCGTTTGCATCGTCCAACTCTTTCTCATCTCTTGCGGTCTGAAGATCCAATATCGTGACTACGCCCGGTTGTGTCACGTCGTTACTTGCATTATTCATAGTCATCGGTGATACTGAATTTCCGGTCAGACTCGAAGCAACGGTTTCCCCTAATCCGCGAAGACCTTTACCCAGTGACTTTGCTGCATATAAAACCGTCGCTGTATAACTCTGCACGCCCTCTCCCTCGCAACCACCACTGCTCCTTCTTGCGGGTATTAATCTTTTCTCGCTGTAAATATTATTAAAGATGGTTATTTAACAGAATGTCTATTCAAATCTTAAAGAAATTCCCTGGTTTTTCAAGTATTTTTGTTCAAAATTCCAAATAAAAAAAATCTTTAAGATCATCTTAAAGATCAAAACATCTTAAAGATTTTTTTTATTTGGAATTTTGGTGCAATTTTCTACAATATATAAATCTTTATTGCATGCATTTTCTAATATTATTTACTCATAAAAAGAAAACACAAAATCTTTTAAGTTTCAAATGTTATATTTGTAAAAAAATAACTAAACTTAATAAGATAAGCATTTTTCACTTGCAAAAAATATTCATCTTTTTATCAAAAAATTAAAAATATGTATTGCATATTCAATATTTTGTTAAGACATTATATATATAAACAAAAAAAGATTATTATATATTTATATTTTAAATGCATAATTTGCTTGACTTGTATATTATTCACACTATGAAAGCAAAATTTTATCCAAGAGAATTTTTAAAAAATTTTCCATATCCCAATATTCCATGAGAATTTTCTAATTTTTCCAAAATTCTGAAAATTCCAGATTTAATAGACAATTTACAATTTTAATAGACATTTACTACGTTAATATGCGTAGAATAAAATTTCCGTACCTGTAAGCGAGCCATCGTGTTCCTAAAGCGACAGGATTTGGATTTGGGCCAGGGCTGGCATAGCAGGTAGTGATTGTTATATTATTTTGCAATGTTCTGGCATCAAAGACTGCAATTTTTTCTAATAACGTTACGACCACAGATCGCTTGTTTGCCAGCACGTCGCAAACAGGATTTTTAAATCCTACGCTATGCACCGGCTCGCCAGTCTTCAAGGAGATGAAGTTGACATCGCAAAATTTTGGTCCCGGAAGAGTCGAATCCGGCTCGGAGCAGACCGCTACCATCGGCCGTTTCGCTTCGAATTCGTCAACGTGTTCGTCATCAGTCTTTGGATTTGGTAGAACTCGAAGAGTACGAATCACGCCTTGCCGCCATGATAGAACTTCCGTTGCCTCTCCCGTCGCAGCTATCAGCCATACCTATTATAATTAATGATTATATTAATAATAACCTTTACAATTTAAAGATTATCGCAAACAATACATTGCGTTAAATATGTATAGAAAAGATGAAAAAAGCAAAAATCAACACTCAATACATCAAATATTTAATAAGGTAATTTTAAATTGACATAAATCACTCACCTGAACGCCAACTGTATACCCTAGCACCAATAATAATGGTGGCGTACTGGAACCTTCATTGTAATCAGGATATAAAGCAGGATCATTTATATCCGCGTATTCAAATCGCGCCCATGATATGGTTTCCTTATTATCAGAGTTTGATGCCCCTGCATATCCCTATAAATAGAGAGAAATAATATATAAAATATTTAAATATAGATTCTACAATATCTAAGAAATATTCAATAATTAACAAATATATATATACCTGTGGTACTATATCATTGATAATTCCAGCAACGCTATCAATAATCGATCTGTCAACTATGGGCTGAGGTGAAACAATTTGAGCTCCTTTATGCGCACCTCGCCTTGGTGATTCCGCAGACATTTTTTATTTCCAAATTAATTTTACCTACCTATAAAAATAATACAATCCTGTTATTCTTACATGAAATATATTAGTTTTTAATACATTTTAAATATAAACTAAAAGAAAGATATATAGTATCTGTTAAATTAAAAATAATATATATATATCTTTAATTTAAAGAAATTGTAAATATTTTAAAATAAAGAACTTTTTATATATGTTTAATATTTTTTTTTTAATTATAGTTTCTTAGATTTAATAGCATATATGTTATTAAAAATTTTCAAGTATTTAAGATATAAAAGAATTTAATTTACAGTAGCAGAAGATATAATTGATTTTGCTTAAAAAATTTTAGTTTCAACAAATTACGTAAGTTGTTTATAAAAAGTGATTGTGAAGTGTTCTGATGTTCAATTAAATCTCGCATTTTATATCGTCAATTACACCCAAGACATACGATATAACAATTTAAATAACTGCCACAGAATTCGCAAACTGTACGAAAGAGAAGCTTGACATCGCGCAATCACGACGTTTGCAACAATATCAACGGGGCACAGAACGCGAACGGAAAGACAAAGGAAAGACACACTTGCGTGCCCTTGCTAACGCGTCTCGATGTAAACGACGAGCGATCGGATTCCAGAATGTCATGAGAAAAAAAAACAAAAACAAAAAAAAACTACTAGGAGGGAGAGAAATTATATTTTCCCTTTTACGCGGCGAACGAACAAAGGAATGATACGCGCGATACGAATATCGTGTCGTTTAATTCTCGTTCGCGGATGAGGACAAAGAACCCTCGTTCAAGGTATGTACACCATCACCGACATCACCACCACCACCACCACCATCACTACACAACTCGAAGCTAGGCTTCGACTAGGCAAGTCGTGGATATTACTGTTCGTCGCAACTCGACGTTCGTCGTCGTCGCGCAATCATCAGCACAATCGTAGTCGTCGTCGTCGTCGACGGTGACGACGACAAAACTCCACGGAGCGTCGTCGTCGTCACGACGGTGCATTATTCAACGTTCACGAAAAGTGGGAAAGTGCATTGGCTAGGTGGGGAATGGACGGGACGTAGAGCGAGAGGAGGGGAGGGAGAAGTAGAGGGGAAGGGGGAGTAGTCTATTTTGCCAGCCGTCGCCGTAAGGAGGGAGAGAGATGGAGGGATGCGTGTTGTTGCACAACGCGAGCGGACAGCTGTGCGTGGAATGTGCGCTCAGGGACAATCGTCGAGAAAGTCATGAACGAAGAGGAAGGATGGGGATGGGCACACAGTCTCGTCTCGAATTTATAAAGGCTTTTACAAAAGATAGATAGAGGATGTGAAATCGCGGCAGCGAGATAGAAAGAGGGACGACGACGAACACGGACTGGGAGCGGACGACGCGTACTTCGATTTGACGTATACGCGATGCAGCGTTTACGCAACCGCGTTAAAAAAAGCAACGCGAGCGCGCGCGGAAAGAATCTCCACCGTTCGATCTCCGGTATATTTTATATACGACGGGTAAGGGAAAAAAATTTGTCGTTGGATGTTGTCGCACGAATAGGGAGTATCTCGCGCTTATCATCGCTTTTATTATCGGCGCGTGCTCGGACCCGATCGCTCTGTCGTGATCGATCGTCGTGAAACGAGAACTTACTTCACCGCGAGACTCCACCGTGTTTTCTCATCGTGCGTGAGGAGAGAGAGGGAAGAGAGAGAGAGAAAGAGAGAAAGAGAGAGCCCGCCACTGCACTCCGCGAGCACTACCGTCTACTGCGTCATTCCGCGAGCGACTGACAACCCAGCGGACGACAGTGGCTGATGATGTCACTGCGCGCGCGAGAAACGTCAATCTCCTCGAGCGATTCTTTTTTCTTCTCCCTCGGGAGGGAAAAAAACGCGAGGCTCGCACTACGCGTTGTTTCTCGCGCCAACCAGTTTCCGCCAGCTATATTTTAGAGACGCGAACTATTAATACGACGCAACACACGCGTGTACGCACGATCGCGATCTATCCGACGAACCGAAGACGCGCGTTCCGCCCACCCTTTCACACACGGAGAGGTTCCTCGCGAAGCGAAGCGGACGAAATTCGCGGGCGCGGATTCGCCACTGGTTACGTTACAGCATTGGATACATACATACATATATATATATATATGTAGGTATGTATATGTACGTATATGTATATATATGTGTATATATATATATATATATATGTACCATGCGCCGATGTCGCGCCACGCCACTGGACTACCTACTGCTTCGTGTGTCGGAAGAACGAAAACAATAATCAGCTGATTCAATGGCAGGGGAAGTCGGATGCGGAGAGGAGCGGAGAGACATCGGTCGCGATCGGGACAAGAGACACGAGCGCCGCTTGCGATCGTTTGAAGAAGACTGAGGGAGGGAAGCAGCAGGGGAAGGGGGGGAGATAAATGACTGGGTATAATTCAGATTTTTTTTCCGGTACAATTGCGATGATCCCCCCTCCTTTTTTCCCTCATAAATATAAATATAAATATATATATATATATATATATATATATATATATATGTGATTGCATTGACAATTGGCACCGACTTTTTTATCTGCTTTCCTGAATGACAGAAATGTTATTATCGGCACGCATACTCGGGCCATTTGTTTACTATTTATTTTTATTAAATGAAATATATAATTATTTTATATATAATTTATTTGTATACATTCAGAGAAGAAATCATAAAAACTTTATTCGATATATTATAAAACTATAAAAATATAATATTATATAAATATAGATTAAATATTTTCTATAATATTTGTTGTAAAATGAAAATAAAAATAAAAATATATATTTGTAGTAAAATTTTGCAAATATTTCTCAATATTTTTATAAACATTTTAATAATATTTATGATAAAATCTTTATTATGATTTATTAAATCTAAGATCACAAAAATATTTATAAAATATTTTTAAAATATTCAAATAATTATAAATATTTTATTCATTTTATTATAATATAAATTGTGTGCTGTCTGGGCGGGAATAAGGATTTACTATATTTACTATATTTTCTCATTTAGAAAATGGAAATATTTTTCGATGTGATTTAAAAATCCGGAGGACAGAATTAAGATGGTAATGCATTTTCCATATCTAAGCTATATTGTAAACTAATTGCAAGATGTTGACCTGCATCAATCTAATTGTAATTACGCTGATACATATCGTCGCAACACGTCCAAATTTTTTACTAATCATTGTCGACGATCTAAGGACCGCTTTGGGATGTTACGGTGATATTAATGCATATACGCCGTATATAGATGCCTTGGCCAAAGATAGTATCATTTTTACCGAGGCATTCGCGCAGGTATCTCTGAAAATATAATCGATTTCAATGATTTCGTCTTATTTTTCATTTGAGAATTGGATTTTTCGTTGCAGCAAGCCTTGTGCGCGCCCAGCAGAAATTCATTTTTGACGAGTAAAAGACCGGATACTCTTCAGCTTTATGATTTTTACAGTTATTGGCGTGAAAAAGTTGGTAATTATACTACGTTACCGGAGCATTTGAAAAACAATGGATACACTACAATGTCCATAGGAAAAGTATTTCATCCAGGTAAAGTAAAAAATTAGATGCAGGTCCACTTCCTAAAAAAAAGATGAAAAAATCCTTGAAACTTTCCAAGGATTTTTTTGGAATCTGGAAAAAATCAGAAAATTCTTTGGAATTTTATTGGGACTCGAGAAATTCTTTAAAAAATTCTATTCAATAAGCCAAATTGGAAATGTGTTTGAAAAATATAAATATATATCTATCTCTTATTTAATTTTTTAACAAAATATTGAATATGCAATATATTTTTTATTGTAATTTTCAGTAATATAAAAAATAAAATTATTAAAAAGTATTATAAAAAAATTTAAATGTTATGCAAATGAAAAATTTATCTTACGAAAGCTGTCTATATTATATATTTATCTTACATTGAAGATTGTGTACAATATTTCATGTCGAGTTGAAAATTCTATAAATCAATCAACTTATTGTTAGTACAGGCAGATGTCTACTTAAATCTTGTAAAAAATTTCCCTGAAAATTCTCTGATCTTCCAGGTATTTTTGTTGAAAATTTCAAGTAAAGAGAATATTTTTTTATGCAATTTCCTAAGATAAATTTTTTATTGTACATGTTTTCTAATGTTTTTCATACGAAGGAAAAACACAAAGACACTCAAGTTTCAAATACTAGATTTACAAATATACTAAAAATAGAACTGAATAGCTTTCGTTAAGATAATTTTTTACTTACATATTTTTATTTTTTTTTATCATTAAAATTTAAATCAAAGATATATATTTCATATTTAATATTTTGTTAAGAAATTGAATATATATATAAATAGAGATAGATATTATATTTATATTTTAAACACATAATTCACAACGTGGATTATTGGCGGATTATCTACTGCTTACAAATAAAAGCAAAATTATTAAAGAGAGATTTTTTTAAATTTCTTGTGTCCCAACAAAATTCCATGAGAGTTCCTTGATTTTTTTCAAGTAAAAAAATTTCCTGAGAATCCAAGGATTTCTATATTTTTGCAGACAGTCTGTAGAACTAAAATTATATGAATGCATATTTCGTAGACACTGTGTAATACTAAAATTATATGTTATATGAATGCAAAATGCAAATGCAAGTTAAAATAATGTGAACAACAAAATGCACTGATTTACGCAAGTACATAGAGTTTTATTAAAGGTATAAGTTCTAATGGATCAGACGACAATCCTTATTCGTGGACCGAGAAGCCTTTTCATCCATATACAGATCGGTACAAAAATGCTCCCGTTTGTAAGACAAGCCCGCAATCGGAAGCAGCTACGAATATTGTAATATTTAATATTTAATAAGATATTTGTTCTATGTATATGTTACAGTTGACACACAAATTTATTATGGATTATGTTTACACAGGTATGTCCGGTACGTGTATCAGCCATGCCAAATAAAACATTACCTGATATCGAGACATTACGAGAAGCGAGGAAATTCATACATGAGCACAAAGAAGATGACAATCCCTTTTTTCTTGCTGTCGGTTTTCAAAAGCCTCACATACCGTTGAAGTATCCTGAACGCTATCTAAGTACATTTTATATCGATAATAAAATTAGATATTAATTTTAAGTCATTTCTTTACAATAATAAGAACATATCTGAAAGAAGCATAATACACAGAATATCATCCTATATGGAAGTTCAAAATGCCCGAGCCGTACCTATGGTCGGATAATGTAAATAACGTCGCTTATAATCCCTGGACCGATCTACGATGGAGGAAGGATATCGCGAAATTGAAATTGAAATTTCCATGGGAAAGGATACCAGGTATATATATCTTATTGATCGATATATTTATTTCATATTTATAAACATATATCGCGCATCTACATTTTTCTTTATTATTTCCCAATTATCATTTTCAGAGAAGTATGGGAAACTAATTATCCAATCGTACTATGCAGCCGTATCTTACGTCGACAATATGATCGGCAAACTTATACATCAGCTACATGTTTCGAGGATTCGAGAGAATACTATCGTAATATTAACGTCGGATCACGGTACGTTTTTTTTTCAATCGCTGAAGTACACATGTAGTTATATTAATTTAACATCAAACGCACAGGTTGGGCACTTGGAGAGCACGCTGTTTGGTCTAAATATAGTAATTTCGACGTTGCTGTACACGTACCTCTGATAATATCGATTCCGACAATCACGTTTGATACTGATAATTACGCTAGATCTATGCATAATGGAAGGTATAATATAACGCACATTATTACAAATTATGATGAAATGAGAGATAAAACAGATTCGAAGTACATGATATCTGATGAAAGGGAAATCGGCATTTGGAGAAATACAAAATATATTACAAAAGGGTATAAAAGAATGATCTTGGAGACTTACGTTCGACAAAGATATAAGAAATCTGTAAAAAGCAGTACGTTACATATGTCTAAAAAGCTGAAAAGAAACTATTGTCGAGTTACGAATGCTATCGTAGAACTCGTAGATATATTTCCGACGATTGCGGATCTGGCGGGTGTTCCCGTGCCAATATGTCAAAATGTCAATGAAAATTATCGAATGCCTTCGAAAACTATCACTACTTCTCGAAAGAAAGCGTCCGATCCTTGTAGCGAAGGTTTTACGCTCCTACCACTCGTAGAAAGTACGTTAAGATGTCAGGTAAGGCATATATTTTTATTCCAAATAATTTTTTTTTTTGTACAAAACAAGGATTTATCTTTCTTGTACATTTGCAAAAATTTTAGAATGTATCTTGGAAAAGAGCGGCCTTCAGTCAATATCCGAGACCAGGAATACAGCCTACGCTTCGTCCCAACAGTGATAAACCTCGTTTGAAGGAGATAACTATAATGGGTTATACTTTGAAAACCAGCAATTATCGTTACACAGCATGGATACCATTTACGCACGAAACATGCAAACCAGATTGGGATATTACTATCGCAGAAGAATTATACGATCACAGAACTGATCGGGCGGAAGATTTTAATATAGCAGCCTCGCTGAAAATGTTAAACACGAAGAAATATCTTAGATCGTTGTTAAAAAATGGATGGAGAAACGCTCTTCCAAGATACTAAAAATTTTAGGATATATCAAAGCAATGTTTAATACCTCTCTATGTGCTATATCTCTATCTTAAATGTTTACGAGATTTATATCTGTGTGTGTGTGTGTGTGTGTGTGTGTGTGTGTGTGTGTGTGTGTGATATGAAATCATTGATTATTGATACACAATAAATTATTGATTATTAATACAATTAACATAATAAAAGAACAAATATGTAATATGAGTGCTTCTATTCTGTTTGCCATAAAAAAAGTAAATAAATATATAGAATATTTGTTGTAAATGTATGTGTATATATCTATAAAAATGTTTGGAAAATAGATACTCTATATATACACATCTAATAAATATATATCTAATGAAACAGAAAAATGAAAATAGATTCAAATGTACTTGGATTAAAAAACTGTAATGTATATGAGAGTTTTCCTAAACATGTCTCTTATGTAAACTATAGACATTACTTATATAAAGTAAAGCCTCATTCTGCAAAAAGCTCGCGAGAAATACATTTCCAAATGCACTTGACTACATTATTTTCACTACACAATCTGTATGCAATAAAATTTTGTCTATTATATAAATACGCCATTTATGGTTTACACATACATGAATTAATAATATATAATCGAACTTAATAATATAAAAAAGATTATAATATTTTTTTTATATTACATAGGAAATCAATATATAAAATGTAAATAATACCTTCGTATACGACTTGCATTTCGCCTTATGATGTATCGACTTCTATATCACTTATCAACTGTATAATTCACACGAATTATTAAGTGTGGGAATTCTACTCCTCTTGATTCTTATTGTTATTAGTTGGTTGTATCGCTTGTACATTTGACACACCAGCGTTACTTGTAGTAGGTATCACCTATAAATTCAAATAATGTATCACTTTCAATTGTCAGTGAACAAAAATAAAGCTGTATATAGCAGCATATATATACTTCAATTATATCATCGTTTGTTTTTCCGCCTGCATTGTTATTCGACAGAGTGTTTTGATATGTAAATGGGTTTGGTAATAAATCTCCCCTCTTCGCCATGTTTGGTTGTGCGGATTTGTTCACGTTTATATAATTTCCTGATTGCCCCGACGATGTGAGTAATTGATTCAGTTGTGAGACTTGTTGCTATAAAAAATACAAAGAAATAATAAATATATTTAAATTTATATATTTTATATATATATATATATATATATATATATATGTGTGTGTGTGTGTGTGTGTGTGTGCGTGCGTGCGTGCGTGTGGGTGTGTGCGTGTGTGTGTGTGGAATGTTTGATTATATA
>JBCAUJ010000052.1:1753445-1770292 GCA_038406275.1 Cataglyphis albicans
TATATGTGTGTGTGTGTGTGCGTGCGTGCGTGTGGGTGTGTGCGTGTGTGTGTGGAATGTTTGATTATATATATATATATATATATAAAGTTATACTCACATTTGTATTGCTATTGTTTGCAGTATGTGGTACGATCATTGGTCTTTGTTGAAAGTTCTGTAAAATATCGTGCGTTATAAAAATTTATACATTTTTTACATCGTAAAATATACTGAATTATTTAAAAACGCTTTAGAAAGGGAAAAAGAGAAACATTATATTGCAGCCACTATTCTGAAGATTAACTTATTAAAAATCATCTCTTTCTCTCAATGTTGTTAATAATAATATTTTAACACATTTATTGTCCCAAGATAAAACATAAAATTCGCGTAGCAATCAACATATTAATAGAGATAGGATAAAGCAGACCAATACCGATGTAGTTGCTGGATTTCTCTGGATAGGTTGCTTAGAGTAGCTTAATGTAGCTTGTTTTTCCCAATAATTATACATTTCCATTAGAGCTCGATTCGTCATTATTTTTTGTTGCTCCGGCGTTGCATTGGGATACTATAAATCCACAATTATAAATAGTTCCCTCAAACAATTCTTTCATGAAGGCTAGCACAGTTTAATATTTTAAATTGTATTCTAAAAAAAATGCTTACATCTTTACGAATAAGCTGTTGGAGATTTTCATACTCGAAATGCAAAGCCATATCTTGAGGTATTAAACCAGTCTGTCCAGAGTTCATCATCATATTATACTGTTGCAATAACATGTTATTTTGATAAGCCACATTCAACATTGGATTTATTGGCGGTCTTCCCTTCTTTTCCTCTTCATATTCTAGCCAAGCCTGTTTGCGTTCTTCCTCATCCAATTCTTCCTCGGCCTATTAAAAATGTAAATTTATTAATTAATAAATACAAATACGTTTTTTCTTTCCGATGAAAAAAATATTACTCACTTTGTTCTCCAATAAGGAATCGTGTTCGTGATAATTTTCCACGACATCCTTATATTTCAGAAATATTTCTGCTAATAGTCTATCCTTAGGTAAATTTAATGTAGGTTTCTCCGCATCGCTGTACCCTTCAAAACTATACAATTCGTTTAGATTATGATTGCTATAATGACGTTCAATCTGTTGCTCGTCCACAACTCGACACGAAAGCGATAATTTAGTGACTTGACGATTGTAAATCTTTTCTTCCATCGTTCCCGCTGCCAGGAACCGATATACATAACACGGTTTTTTTTGCCCGAATCTGAAAATCACCAGAAATGATGGATTTGATAAATAATAATTGATAACTTTATATATAACGTCTTCATTCTAATTTCCTCTCAACACTTCCTTGCCAGAGCCTATTCTTTTTTTTCCCCTCTAATCTGTTCTTAAATCGCCCTTTTTTCTATTATTTGCTTAATTTATTCCCTCTGTAATTTATTTCTGACCAAATAGCCCAGCGTCCGACATGCACTTCAAATATCTCTCTTATAGTCTTTCTATCATTTTCCCTTTATCCCCATAATTTCAACTCATAATCCACTTCTCTTTATTTCTTCCCTGGCTTCTTTTTTCATTTCATTTTCATTTCATCCTCATCCTGTTACTCATCTCTTTCATAATATCCCTACAGCCCATTTCTTAATCAGTTCTTTCCTCACTCCCTTATCTCTCATTGATTCTATTAATTTCGACATATCCATCGAGACGCGGGTCTCAGATCCACAAAAAATGATACTATTATTTGATGGATGATAAAATCAAATAATGAAAAGTGATAAAAGAAGTATATACCTATATATTCGAAATATGCTTTGTACATCGTGAGAGGGATTCCAACTGGCGTCGAATATAATCACTCTGTTAGCCGCAGTTAAGTTTATTCCCAATCCTCCAGCACGTGTGGATATGAGGAACAATCTCGCTCTCGTATTAGAGGGTTTATTAAATATTTTACACCACATATTTCTGTTCTCAGCTGATGTTTGACCATCAAGCCGAAAATAATCAAGGCCTAAGGACCAACTTCCGGTATGATTATCCAATGTCTCCAAAGGTGTATCGTTTTGAGTTTGATCGTCTATTTTTCGAAGAAATTCCTCAATTAAAGTGAGAGAATATAGAGATTGCGAGAACAAAAGCCTATCAAGAAAAAAATGTAACATATAATAATGACACAATCGTTATTTGTATAATTGTTTTATGTAAAATACGTACACTTTATCACCAATCTGTTCACATTCATTTAGAATTCCAAAAAAAAGTAATAGTTTAGCAGATACTCTCATATCTTCGAAATGCTCAGGCTGTACAAACTGCGACCACCATTCTGCCTCTCGAGTCTCTTCTTGTACTTCTTCTTCCGACTCTTCTTCTAAAATTTGATTTATTAATTATTTTTATTCTTTCAATTTTTATCTCAATACACATATTGTGTATAGTCTCGTTCATTTTTAGTAATTTAATTTTTTTATTAATTTATTATATTCAACATTACAAATTATGTGAAACACTGTTCTCAAATACATTATTATAAAAACTTGCCACCAGGATTATTCCTTGTTCTACGCTTGGAAATATTTGTATTCTCTTTTGTATCATCAATAGCTTCAACATCACTGCTATCATTGCTCGAACTGCTGCTACTGCTGCTCCCTTCTGAGTCACTACTATCGTGAATGAAATCTTTCAATGAACCCTCTGACTCGCTCAAAAGTTCTTTTTTCTCATTTGCTTTTTCTATCTTCTCTGCGTTCAAACGCAAAACTAGAGGGTGTGTCCAGATCCTTTGTAACGCTTGAAAATCCGCAAAAAGAGTTCCTCCTGCACCAGAGGAACGTCTATAAAAAGAAAGATATGTATACATAATATGTATATGTATCGTTTAATTAAAAAATAATTACAATTATTTTAAATTACATAAAAAATAGAAGAAAACATGATAAAAATATGAATTGTCCAAGCGATCCATACCTCGCAAGATTCTCCAAATAATATTGATACATTTTAATTTGTGGGTCTGTTAATCTGACAAAAATAACATATTCCTGTTTAGGCGGTAGGAACGGTGTAAGCACCGAATAATCAAACCTCTGTACACTACCCTCTAACATTTTGTGCAACACATGCGCTCGCTTTTTCATTAATTTAACATCATAAGCGGTAGAATCGTCAAACTGACCGTTCGTTATCGGATTTACAAATCTATTCAAAAACTCTTTCTTTGTACCTAATAGATTTGGTTTAACAAACTGTACCATGCAATGATCTGCAAAATTATAAATTTCACATGATATAAGATACATATGATATAAGATATAAGATTCACATAATATTCGTGTTTGAAAAAATATACGGTCGCAAGGGTCCTTTATAAAGTACTCACATTCTATTAAATTATTTTGCAGCGGTGTTCCTGTAAGTACTATGCGTCTCAAAGTTCTCACTCTTCTCATACATTTACTTAATGCAGTATCTTCTTTCTTTAATAAATGGCCTTCGTCACAAACAATGAGATCCGCGCCTGGATCAACCAGACATTCCTCTATCACTTCTTTCATACCCTTCCGGATATTTTTATTCGCGCCCGTAAGATTACGGAACATTTCATAACCGATAATCATTACACCGCCGGTCTTTTGCCATCTTTGTAACTGTTGCTTTCTTTCAAAATTTTTTTTAAATCTGAAAGTGTTGTTTGGTTTTTTTTTTACTTTCAACAAAGTATCTGTCATGAAAAGTTCACAGATCGCACATTATATCGCGATATTTTCTTTGACAAGAAAAAAAGCTTTAGATAGAAAAATAATTTTAATTAGCACAAGTATCATTTAAATTCATACTCACTTTGTCATTTCATAAACCTCGATATCATCCAGATCATTCAACCACGTTCTGTATTCATTTAACCAATTAAGCACTGTGCTTAGCGGACAAACTATCAGTACTGTCTTAACACCTGTCGCTTCGTGAGACAAAAGTGTGTGCGTCAGAGCGATTACCTGCAGTGTTTTGCCCAGACCCATGCAATGTGCAATTATACATCCAGATCCGGATGTAGTCTTTACCCTTTCTAGGGATTCAAAACAAGCGTCCCACATAAATTTGATACCCTGCGCTTGATGCGGCTTTAAACGCTTTACTAATTCCTCGTGTACGCTAACAAGCTCCTTTTTCGTCTCTGTATCAAAGTCCAAAACAAGCTTCTCAACCTTCTCCTCTCCAGCAAGTCTCATCTCATACATTTCATTGTACTACAACAAAAGGTAACACTATGTGTAGAGAAAGAAAAAAAGAAATATATGTATATACAAACGTGTATATAATAATAATAAATAAAAGTTGGTAACATCAGCTGGATGTATGTAAGAATTTACCACAGCTTGACGTTCAGCAATACGTTTAAGCCTTTCCTCTTCTTCCTTGGCAGCTAATTTTGTGTCCTCCGCTACTTGTTTATCTTTCAGAACTTTTCGTATATTTTTTCGACCATTTTTGCCGGGTGTGGACTCTTGCGAATTATTTATTTCTGCGACACTGCTATCACTGTCGGATGCTACTTTCTTGATTCGCTTACGTTTTGGTTTTGGTCTGCAAATTACGTAATATCATTAATTTAAAGATACAGGATTAAGGATATATAAAGAGAAATAATATGTATATAAATTTACTTTTCTGTAAGCGAAGAATCCGTGCCTGACGAGTTACTCTCGCCGCGTTTGCGTCTCTTCCGTCTTAATTTTTCCTTTTCTTTTTCCGCGTCATCCAAATCGTTTGAATTTTCTTTGGCACTCAAAGAATTATCAGAATCTATACTAACATCCGTTATCCTAACATCCGAATCGGAATCTATAATTCTTCGTCTGGTCTTCTTTTTTTTACATATCTGCTTTTCTTCATTATCGGAATCGCTACTGTAAAAAATTAAAATAAAAAAATTTTTATTTTCAGTTATCTATAGTGTCTAGGATAACATAATAAAAAGCTTACTTATTTCCTTCCGACTTTTTCATTTTTTCTTGTTTTTTATCCCATTTTTGTTTTTCAGCATCAGAATCAGTATCAGATAATTTCATTGTCAGTAACTTATTTCGCCTCCAATTGCTTTTGTTATTTTTCTCTTTCTTGTCCTAAAATATTTTTGAGTGAGATTAATACCTTTTTCAATTGATCTTTTATTGTATATATAACAGATATTTACGATATAATAAACGAATAATAAAAAAGCAGCACTTTTATTTAATTAGTGATCTTTAGTTTTTTATGTCTTTTATTAAACTATAAAAAATGTCTTACATCATCTTGCTTTGAAATTTTCTCTTCAGATTTCTTATCGTATCTCTTTTCTTTTTCTTCTACCTTTTCATTTTTATCATCACTATTTATATCATCATCGCTGTCCAGTGGTATTAGTTCTTTTTCTAGATTTAAATAACACAATATAAAATATTCGGAATAAACTATATGATCATACAAATAATTATTGTATACAAACCATAAAAATATTAAATTATTTTTTTAACATGAAAATAGAAAATTTAAATTAATAAAAATTAATAGTAAATGTCGCTAAAGTGTTGTAAAAATGCTTTTACACAAGAATACTATATTTATGAAATCTAAATGAAGCAATCATTAAAATTAATAAAAGCTAAAAAGCGATTTTGATTATAGATAAGTAAATTTAATGCTGCTTATGTTTCTTAATTTGGATGAATTGATAAATTTACAAGTTGCAGACATTTAAATTTTAAATATCTTGATGTGAAAAATATACACTAATAATAAATTACTTACCATTTGAATCGGAGGAATTTAATAGGTTCTCTTTCGCGATTCTATTTGCTTCCGATATTAAAGCTTCATTAGATATAGGCACAGAATCTACATTTTCTATTCGATGAATTGATTCGTCGGAACTAGAATCCATTTCTGCATCCACCGAAACATCGCCATTCTCTATTTTTTTTAAGTAATCCATTAAAGATTCTTCTTTAGTTATTTGTTTTTCTTTTCGTTTATTTAAGCTTTTGGAATTTTTTGAAGACGTATCATCATCCATCGACGAATCTTCGGAATCTTTCTTTGTGTTTTTCTTTCGTTTCTTTTCGAGATTATCCAGATTAACAAGACTGTAAAGGACAATGGAAATAAGGATAATAATTAACTAATGTGATAAATTTTGCTACAAAAAATTTATTGTGTAAATAGATTTGTCTTGCTCAAGGAATATTAAGTTTACAATAAAAATGTACAGAGTTCATGAGAAAGGATCCAAATATTAATCGTGTTATTAAGATCATAAATTCATAAATAAATTCATAATTTGCAATAAAAATAAACAATTTTTAATGTTAAATTAAAAAATTTTTAATTTAAGAGAAGAGACTGTCTATTAAGTATCTAAATTCATATAAAAGTGTATAACAAATAATCATACAAGAATTTATTTGTTTAATGACTAAAAAACATACTTTGTTACAAGAACTTTTTCTAAATTTTTGTAGATTTTGAGAAAAATTTAAATATCATCATTCCGTTTGTGCTCATAAAATTAAATGCATCATTATTATTCTGTTCTTTGTTTTTATCCTAAATTTTAATAGAAAACTATACTTTATACACTCATATACATCTTGCACAAGTTTTATACAATCTTAAATCTTCTCCAGTTGGAAAATGCTACATTGAATTTGAAAAATCGCACACTGCATTGTATAACAAAAATGTTACACTGGTATATCTTGTAAATTGTAGCTTGTAGTGACAAAGATAACGCTAATAAAACCATATTTGTGTGTAGAAAATATTAATCATCTAATATACTTCTAATTTATTGTTATAACATACCTATATAATCTATAATTTTTATCATATATATAGATATGATAAAAAAAACACGTATATATATGTATGTGTGTGAACACACATACATATACTTACATGTTTTTTTATCATATCTATATATAAAAATTATAGATTATACGGGTATGTTATAACAATAAATTAGAAGTATATTAGATGATTAATATTTTCTTCACACAAATATGATTATATATATATATATACACACACATATATACACAAGATGTTCCACCAAAAGTGGCCACTTCTTTTCATCTTTTAAACTAAAAAAAATAGATCATAACAAATATATATTAAATTAAATGATTCAAAATAAACTCTATTGTGAGCATAGCAGTTGCTTCCAAGAGCTATCTGTGTTAATTTTTTTATAATAATGTAATATTTTGATATGATAAAAGTTGTAACACTGTTTGAAATGAATACAAAAACAAAGCTTCCTCTATGAGAAAGCAAAATGATATAATGATATAATATAAATATTTTACATATTATATTAGTTTTATCGACTTGAAATAACGCAGGCGATGTCTACTTTTTCACTTTCTATCCTGCATTATGGCCAACTTCTGACTCGTGCATTAAAGATTGATATATGCCATGTTGTCATTTGATCATAATATTCAAAGTTAGCCAAATCGCAAAAGTCCAAAAAAGAAAAAAACGTTGCCTGCAATATTTTAAGTTGATAAAACTCATATAACATATATAACATATATAACATTATATCATAATATAACATCATATATTCGTTTCAAATAGCATTAAAATTTTTTTCATGTTGAAATATTCACATTATTATAAAACATTATGTATATCTCTTAATTCATTAACACAAATAACTTTTGAAAGCAACCATTATGTTCACAATAGAATTCAATTTGGACCATTTAGTTTATATATTTGTTATGCTATCTCTTTTAGTTTCAAAAATAAAAGGAGATAGATACTTTTAGTGGGACACTCTTTATATATATATATATATATATATATATATATATATATCTTTATATTATAAAAATATTTTTATGTGGCAGAAACAATTAATAGCAAGTATAATCAAGATTAATAAAAAAAATAATAATAATCTTACACACATATTCACATACAGAATTTAACTCTACTACTTCAAGACAAATATGTTCTAAATAAATGTGTAAATAATTACATAATATTTAAATTCTTCAATGAAACAATAGTTAATTATTTCAAATTATGCAAGACAATAAGCAGAGGTTTTAGAGAAAAATCCCGATACCTTTTAAGTTTCTTTTGTTCCAGATATTCTCTTGATTTTTGTAACGCATAAGAATAACGTCTAAGTTCTTTTCTGCTCAATCGTTTTAAACGAATTTCGCAAAACATTTTCAATTTCTTATCGTTCCAATGATGATTTTTGTTGTTTGTGAGTTTGAATCTTTTTCTTTTCATTCTAGAGACTACTGAGTCTCCATCACTCTCGAGTTCGTGATTACGTTTAGAATTATTTGATTTTTTTGAAAGGCGACTCGCAACTTTTGCATTTAATATAGTTGGCTCGGAACTGGAACTTTCAGTGTTGGAAGATGCTAAAAGTGCCTGTTTTGATTTGGCATTTTCTTTGGAAGAATTTGATTCGGTCTTCTTGTTTTCATTCTCTTCCGACTCTGACGATGATAAAATTGTAGAGTCATCCGAATTTGATTCTAAAAGAGCTTTCTTGGCAGCCTCTTCTGCCTTGACATCATCATTCAAAGAACCGGTTTCTTCGCGAGATTTCTCATCTGTTTGTTGATTATCCTTTTTGTTCTCGACTTCAACTTTAGTTTCAACGTTAGTATTCATCTTTTTTAGAAATGACGATAATATCAATGTGCTAGTGCTATTAACGTCAACATCATCATCTTTCGCTTCGTTACTCTTTTCGGGTTGATCAACATCATCTGTAATTAAGCCTTCAATTGATTTAGTAGCTACATTTACATCTAATATGTTATCCAAATCAGAATCTGATTCTAGGAGAGATTTCTTCGCCAATGCTTCAGCATCATCGAGAGATTCAATATCGTCGGTGTTAGTTTTTTCGGATATATCAAGTTCTTCCAAATTATTATAAATTTTCTCGCTAGTTGCAGATACAGATGCCAACTTCTTTTGATTATCCTGATCCAATAAATTCTCCTCTTCATTATCACAAAATAAAAGAGATGTCCTATCTTTTTCGTTTAAAACTCCACTTTGCAAAGAAATATCCAAGGATTTAATTTTGGATAAAGATTTTAGATCATCACAATTTGTTTCTGCAGCCATTTCTTGTGCTTCAGTTTCATTCTTTTCTGCATCCTTAGAAGTATCATGATAAGATGTATCAAACAGATCCATTGATTCATTGATTACATCCTTTAAGTTCGTAGAATCGTCTTGCTCGATATTTTGTGTCATCATCTTTCGATTGCCATTTCTCAAAGGAGAATCTTCAATCTCAATTTCACTACCAGAAACGTCAGCATCTGATTTAGCCTGTTTATCGTTAGAATCATTATCTTTATCTGTTATTGGTGTTTCATTATTATTAATTTTTGAAAATAGTTGCTTTGTAGTCGGTCGTTCTGCGCTTCTTTTCTTTTTCTCTATTGATATGCTTAGCACTGGAGAACTGGACAAATTATTTTGCAAATCCATATTATTTTTATCCGCATTATCTTCATCCCTTGACGAATCTATCAACTCTTTATCTCCATCATCGCTTTCAGTGTTATTAACATTTACATTATTTTCTACATTTGATGTGTCTATTTTATTCTGAATTATTTGCATCTTCTGTAATGTTCTCGATTCGTCCCCTGAAAATATTTCACTGTCGCATTCAGATACATTCTTACTTCCAGCTTGCTCGTTTCCGGAGTTGCAAATCTTGTTCTCGCTCGTTGCACGTTTTTCGCGTATGTTAATTTTCTCTGAAGATTGTTCATCGTCATTAACTTCTTTGGGTAATCTCCTGATAGCTAAACTTTTCCTTTTCTGAGAACTCTTAACCTGATAGAATGTCGTTAAATTCTTCTGTACTTTTTGCAAACTCGGCCACAATTTATTAATTTTCTTTATCATTTTCAACATAAACTTCTCTTCATCCTTTTTGCCATATAATTGCTCTACAGAATTTATATACGTTTGTAAATTTAAGACTATTTCTTTACAATCACTAACAAATTCTTTTGCATTATCAAGGTTCATATCTAATTGGTCATTAATATTTTCTTTGCTTTCAATTGCAGAATTTTCTTCAACAGGCGACTTAGTATAATCTATTTCTAAATTTGCCAATCGTCTCATGGAATATTTATTGTGATTCACCTTTTGAAGTTTTATTTTCTGAAATTCTTTGCTAGAACTGGCATCTGATTCATCTTTCTGAATATTGGAAAAATGTTTCTTCGATGACTTATCATATTTTTTCTTGCGTTTCTTTTCCTCGTTATTATTAAACCTTTTGCTGTTTTGTTTTTTACTGATATCTTCATCTTCAGATTCGCTAGCTGAATCATAATGCTTTTTCGCCTTGTCCTTAGTAGATTTTGCATCAGAAGAATTAACATCCTTCTTTCTATCTTGTATAGTTTTCTTTGAAA
The DNA here is from genome assembly GCA_038406275.1 of Cataglyphis albicans. Classification (NCBI taxonomy): domain Eukaryota; kingdom Metazoa; phylum Arthropoda; class Insecta; order Hymenoptera; family Formicidae; genus Cataglyphis; species Cataglyphis albicans. Next base: position 1,763,915 of record JBCAUJ010000052.1, read on the forward strand.
GACTCTTAGATATATTTGACGCTTTATTTGTGGAAACATCCTCGTCACTTTCGCTATCGAAAAAATTTATAGAATTACAGCTATTTATGTTCTTTCCAATCCTGATAGATTTACCTATACGTTTTTGTTTAGTTTTATTGGACGATAAATGAATAGAACTATTATCCGAATCGCTAGAGATTTTATTTTTTGATATTCGTCTATCTTGATCTCCTCTACTCTTTTTTTGTTTATTTTGTTTATAGAATGTTAAATTTGTGCTTGTATTAAACAGATTTTCGTTTTCAGATGAATCTGTTAGATTCACTTCCTCTATCTCTTTTTGTCCATTAAGGTCTTCTTTTTGTTTCAGAAGACGACGATTGTCTAGTCTCTGCCTGGATCTCACTGTTACAAATGTCTTATCATCAGAAGAAGTACCGCTCTCTTCACTGTCACATAACATTCGCATACTTTTCTGAAGTTCTTTGGCTCTTTTTAATTTTTGTATATCAGATGGTAACGTACGTCTTTCAATCTTGTTGGTGTTTCTCCTGTTACCCTTTCTGAAACAGAAGATCCATTCCATGTACATATCTTCTCTTTTTCTGTGGACATGGTAGAGTATCATGTACACATGCATGTCCCCCATTCTTCTTTAAGTTGTTTATTCCCAAACTTTTAGTATCTGTCAGCCAGTCCTGTAGCTAGAAACGCGATAGATTTTACTTTGCTCTTCTTTTCTTTCTATGTTGTTCTAACATAATTTTCTTAAGTCTTCTTCTAGTAAATTATATTATAACAGAACGGACTAACAGCATTAATCATACAACATATTTAATTACAAAACATGCTACATTGAACATTATTAGAACATGCAATTTAATCTATATAAAAATTATTAAATTATTGTCTATTGATTATATAAAGCTTTGACATCTGTTTTAGTTGGAAACAATTTATATGAACAATGTAACAATCAGTTGGTAATATATACATATATGTATATACAAAAAATGTTTGAAAATTCATGAAACAAAATACTATAAAAAAGTTTTCGAAAAATTATGTCATAAAAGTATTTATATAATTTTTTATCTTAATAATTGTTTTTCAAGATTGCCTCCCAAAAATTTCTCCCTTGATAGAGTAGTATTTGATTGACCAATCATAACAAAGAAACAACAATTTCTTTGTTTTGATTGTTCAATGAAACATTATATATATAAAGAGAGAGCAGAAGATATTAAAAAACTAAATCCATACAAGATAAACGAATTTCAAAATGGAAAAGCATTCAAATAATCCTAATTTATCGTCCAATAAAACAACTGAAATAAAACATACATAATATCAGGACTGAAAGAATTGTGCATATATATATATATATATATATATATATATATATATATATATGCGTGTGTGTTTGTGTGTACTATATATAGTGTTTATATAAACATATATGTGTCACTTTCAATAATTTAATTTTCAAATGGCACATTTGATTAATTTGTAATTTTAATTGTATTTAATTGTATTATTTATTCGTATAATTATTTATCTAATTGTATTATTTATTCATATTATTATTTAATTTAAAATTGGCTTCTTCTCCTTCCTAGTATCTTAAGATATGACAAATTCATTTCCTCTTGCTTCTAAGCAAAGTTTATGGGAAAGAAATAGCATATAATGTCAATATTAATCTTTCGATTAAAAAGATTAAAATTTATTTATCATTTTCTAAGAAGTGCTATTTGAAAATTAAAAAATATATAAATATTTACCTAATAAAAAAATGTACTTTTATGATTACTGTAAATTTCACAAGCAACAATTATATCCCTAATTATACTTACTTAAAAGTGTCCATTACTGCAGCGCATATAGCTCTAAGATTCCAGATTGGTTTAGGATCACATATGAAACATTTCCAATCCTTCTCTTCGGCATTCAATAGTGACATTGTTGCATTTCTTTTAATGCATTTCTAAAAATAAAAAATCATAAAAATTTTTATATTTATATGTTTATGTATGTGAGTTGTATATTTGTATATGTATGTATGTGAGTAATTAAACTGTATATGTATAATTAATATATGTTGAAAGTTATGCTAAATTTACCTTACAGAATGCCGAGAGGCAGTCTTTATCACCACATTCATACAATTTCTTATCATCACCACACATATAACAATATTTTTGATATTCGTCTTCATCTTCATCTTCAAATGCGGCATATACTTCTTTAAAGTTATTCCAACATGTCTACAACAAAATATATTTATTACATAATTAATATAAGAAAATAATTTATTCAATCTTTCATTCTTTATTTTATTTTAAGCAAAAAAAAAAAAAAAACATTTGAATTTTACATGTGAAATGTAACAATATCTAAATGTAAAATATCTTACCTCGCATTGTAATATTCCCATCAATGGATGAGAAAAAATTTTTTTTGACTCAATACTCAATTCATTGCCACATGAAGTACATGCTATTTGTTTATCTTTAACAACTCTAATATCTAGACATAAAGTAATCTTTATTATTACAGAAAATTTTAAGTGTTATAAATACCAAAAAAATATTAATATATTTTATTTGTAAAGGTAATAAAATAATATAATCAATGTTTAGATTTTAACACTAATAAATATACAATTCTATATATATATATATATAATTTTTGTTAAAGTTGTACAAATGCTTTGTTTGATGTTTAATTAAAAAAACTCTAAATTTATGTATATAAATTATATTATAAAATTAATTTATACCATGAAAGTGCTTTTCACGATAAGCAAGTTCTTGTGCAGTTGCCTTGACCTCTTTCTGAAAATCAAAAGAACAAAAACAATGTTTGCATTACATTAAATGTATTTATTTCTCTCTATCAATTTTTTCGCATTATAAAAAAGTTAAAATTAATAATATTAATTACTCCAATATTAATATCAAATAAAATGTTAAAAGACCTAAATGAATAATACTTTGAGTTATAATAAATACAAAACATAACATTTTTGGCGCTCACTAATGCCAATTCTTTAGCCTCTTGTAATTTTGTAGTTGTATATCATGTCTTTTACCTAGCATTTTATTTAAAATTTTTTTTATACAGCTGAAAGAGCACTAGTATCTCAACATCCCACACTTTGTATTACTTTACTGTAATTTAAATGCAAGAAATAAAGCTCAAGTATTGTTCATTTAGACTAATGATTTTACTTGATAAATAAGTAAACTTAAAATTATATTAGATTAATATTAATGTATCTTACCTTTGATGGCATGATTGCAACAGATGCTGATTGCAAGTAGCCACGACTAATTTCATATAAAAAAAAAAAAGAGGGAAAAAAGAGAAAAGTCAATAAACTCTTCAACAAATTGAATCGAAACTATGATCAGCGACGAGACTTGTTATACCACAGCTATTTTACTTGTTTTGCAATCAACTATTTGCGGACGCAAGTACATCTTCGATGACGTGTAAAAATCGTATAAATCAACGAGGGATGATAATAAGGGACATCCTCGTTGATCTACGCGACTTTTATGCGTTCACACTAACAAGAGTAGCGATTGTGCGAACACTACTAACTGCGTTGTTAGAAGAAGCAAGTTCAATCGAATATATATTCTATCTCTGAAAACTCCGTCTTCAACTTGAAAGCTTCATTGTGTCCTTAAATTCTCTATACAAACGAAACAAGATGACGTGGATCTAAATCTTTCATCGACCGATCGTTCCGCCAAAATAGAACGAGGAAAAAAAAATTGCTCGTGAATTTTACCGCGCGATTTTTGTGTGTGCGCAAGCAGAGATAAAACTATAAAGTCACACACCGGTCGTACAAAATGGCAGGACCATAGATGTACAAAATACATAGATGAATAATCCGTCCTGCGTTCTGTGATGACGGGTGGATATACGATGATGAATGGCCGTGGAGGAGATGGAGAGGGGAGGAGAGGGCCATCAACCATTGAACGAACTTTCAGAGATACGGGAAATGACCTAATTCGTAGAAAAGGACATATACAAGCTGGATGGATCGTTATCTCTGTCGGGGACTCGGTGATTGATCGATACCATCGAGTAAAGACCGCTGACCCTGGATAAATTTTTATGATTATCAAGTGACCGGAAATAAGACACTGAGTCGAATTTTTTAATAAACAATAGCTCAAACGATTGCTCCTTGATTACGCCATTAGAATCAACAATTATTCCCCTTTTAAAATTAATATTTTTTGAAATATTTATTAAAAATGTAAAATCTATAATTTTTATTAGAAACATATTTTTAATAGTGTTCCGCAATTATGTTCCATATAAAACGGTTGCACCTTAATTGTTCCTCATTACTCCATTATTACTTTAATAATTTGTTGCATATTTTATTTAAAAAAATAAAAAAAAAAAATTAATCATTTTATAAGTGATGACGTCATCACCTATTGGCCGCCTGTTCGAACTATTGTGCAGTGACCAATGGCGGGAATATTCAAATATAATATAACAGCTCTGTTGTTTATAATTTTATATCAGAGTTAGCTTTAGTTAATTTATATATATATTTTTTTTTTATTTTTTACAATCCATGAATATCCTATGAACAACAAACATAATTATACAATACAGAGAGCCATTGTATATCTCGTCCGTGATATACATTTATCAAATTTATACGCAACGGATAATTTTTAATACATATACAAATTCATGTATAATGCATATATGCACATCTTTTATAGACATATATGATTAATCGATTTCACGAAGAACATTGCATCATATTGCAAGTTTATGTGATATAGAGTCTCATATAAGTTGGGATGAATCATTATCCAACGAATGTATCTGAACAGATCTTGATGCAAATTGCACTTCAAAAATGTAACTAACACCCGCTCAACAAATATTTTGAGATGTTATCCGTATCTATTAAAAAATAATATATTAAAATTAACACAGAAATAGAATATAGACATACTTTATCATATTCTAAAGTATGTAAATTACATTTTATTTATATATATTGTTCTTATACAGAATTTCTTCCAATGAAATAATTTTTGAAAAATTATATATGTATAATTCGCATAGTTTTGATATTTACGATAAAAAACAAAGCAGAAATTTAAAAAAAATCTATACATACTGCTTTAAATATAGCACCATAATTTATTTTTATATTTCTATTCGTATCTTTTAATCGAACGACTATCAGCATCTGCTACATTACTATGAAATAGGGAAACTATTCTCTGTCTGCTATACTGTAATGTATAAGATTCAAAGGGGAAAAAATTAGAAAGTAAAACAGGCAAGTGGGTTTTCATTCCGAAAATAGGCAATTGGTTGCGTTCATTGTTTTCAATTATAATGCAACAATAAGCAAGTTGATATCTGTTTGTAATATCGGCAAAACTATGAACTATTTTAGAGTTGCATATTTTCAAAGGATTTAATCTACAAGTAACGATCCTTGGTATATCAAGTTCTTGAAGAAATAATATACCTAAAAGGAAAAATATCGAGTTTTCAAAACTGGTAAATTTATAACATACAATGAATTTATATACAATAAATTTGCACTCACCATTTTTTGAACTAACAAATTCTTTATGTCTTACGATAAATAAATGAAAGAAAGCTTGACACACAGAGTAAAACACGGCATGTCGTTTCGTGTCATCATCGATATATTTCGAATATTCTTGTATATTAATATAATTGCGTATCCATGTTATCAATTTGGACATTGTCAGCTTCACTAATCTGAAAAAAATAGCGTTATAATGTTACATGTGTAAATTTATCATAAAATTGTTGTAGCACACATTATTAGAGTAATAACCGACAGATATTATTAAAGTAATTACCCAGAAGAAATAAATGATGCGGTAGCGAGCAAACTAGAAATATAACAAACAGCCGATTGCCGTAAAACTGGTGCTACATTTGGATCGATTACTTTACGCCATAACCAATCTATGAAAGTCTCCGCAACTATGGCTTTGAAGCTGCAAATGTAGAACATGATATATTGCACATATTGACTGGCATGCGTAGGTAATATTACTGTTTCGAATGTTCGGAGAATATCGACGTATAATATTCTCAGGGATTCTATTTGTAGAACGCCATTTACAAAACAGAACTCGTGCATGTACTTAAAAAATAATTCCATGCATGTGTCCATTGTATGCATAATTAAAGGGTCATTTTTTATTTTGTCTACGTCATTATTTACTGTTGTCGGATCGTCACCGTCAACTGTTTCATTAATACAATCGTCCATTACATCATCTGTTTCATCATCGCTTGCTTCTTTACGAGGTATATTGACATCTAATATTGTCAACCTAAAATAGAAATTAT
>JBCAUJ010000052.1:1791426-1801778 GCA_038406275.1 Cataglyphis albicans
TAAAAATAATAATACTCACTCTTGGGTTGCTCCGCCGGTGCAGGATGCCTCTCCTAGGCCTCCTCCTCCTCTCAGGTCGATTCACACGCGCGATATTTTAAACGGCACTCCCGCATTTTTATTAAAAGATATTCGCGCACTTGTACGCGCGATACTTTGAACAACACTCCCGCACTTTCGGCATGATCGAAACTCCGTTTAACACGAAAATTACTGCGAGTCGACAAATATTACTTTATTCCTCGAGCGTTGCTATATGAATGATAACAAGCCGTAAGCCAAACGTTAGCAATAGCGCGCTAATGTTTACATCGCCAAGGCTAAATACAATGTTATTGTTTTCGCGGATGAAAATATGTTACGTACTATGATGTGTATACGGTGTCGAATATTAAATAATACAAGTATTTAAAATTATAGATTAATAAACGATTAATAAACGATTATTTAATAAACGATTAATATATCATGGATCTTATGATTATATTAATCATTTATCGAACCTGCGATTTGACTATTTCATTACGCGTTTTCAAGCCGAATCATATTTAAATTATCAAAAATTGAATAATAAAATGAATGATAAAATATGAAATATAATTAAAAATCAAATATTGTTAAAGAAATAATTATTGTTTATAAAAAGAGAAAGAGAGAAAAAGATCGCGATAAAACAATAATTTACAATTTTGATTCTAATCATTTCAATTCTTGATTAAAACGTCACGCAAAATACGCGCTCCGAAATTTATCCATTATGATAAAATTATGTATTATTCAAAATTTAAATTGTACAAAAGATAATTAATGATTTATGATATTAAATTATTTCCCGATACTTGTCGCGATCGCGTTGAGTAAAGAAATTTGATAGAGAGTCTCGCATTCTGCTTCCTTACTGTTCGAGTATCGCCGTGCGAATGATAAAGTTAATAGCGCGCTAATGTTTACATTCTCAAGACCGTGTACCATGTTATGTTTTGATTATTCGTTGCCGAAATATTTTCCGTGACGTATATACAAACGGAATATTAAATTATACATGTATTTTAAATTATAAATTAATTATTAAATTATCAATTAATATATTACGGAGTATTATACATATTATTATATTACATATAACTTTATAAATTACATATAATATTACATATAATTTTATAAATAGGTATGTGTATGTGAAAAATTAATTAACGCTATTAATGATTAAAACTCCATGAATTTAGTTAAAACTAACACAAGGTTGGAACTATAGAAAAATAAAATAATTATAATAGAATAGATTTTTGCGTTTTAGGCATCATCATTTTTCGTTTGTCGTATAAAGATATATCCAAGCATTGGATAAGTATGAATAAGTAGAAATAATGGATAAGTATATTTTTTTTTGTATTTCCGGCTTTTTAATTAAAGTTTTGTGTATCACGCCACGAAATATAAAAGAAATTCTTAATTTTTACTGCTAATTTTTACGCTCCAACCAATATTACAAAAAAAAAAAACAATTTTTCGTATAATATTTTATAAAAATTTGACGATATATAATTATTATCAAGCGATTATGAAAAATTGTTGTCGAAATATTTTGCGTACTATCATATTATATGCATGTATACGCAGAGTATTAAAGTATAAAATATATTTCAAATTATGATTATATATTAATTTTATGATTGATGTATCACGAAGTCTTTCGTTAATTACTCAATTTTACCATTTGATTGTTTAATTGCGCGATAATCTTAATCCGAATCATGCCATCGAGGGATAAAGCATCGAACGAAATATATTTAATTTTAAATATTTTTAAAGAAATAATTATTGCTTATAAGAATCGCAACAAAACAATAATTTATGATATTAATTCCGATCTTGATTAAATGTGTATATACATCATTCGATATATATATATATATATATATATATATATATATATATATATATTTCTTATTTAATATTTATTAAATAATAAAATAAATTAAAATGTATAAATATGTTTTTTGCTGAGAAAAAGCGATTCAAATTCATTGAACGCGTCTCTTGTCAATAGCACAGATTTTTGTTCAATGTAAAGAAACTTCTTATATTATCTACTATTATCAGGTAATAGCGCATCAATTATAGACAAAATAATACCTCAATGTAATATCTTTTTAACGGTTTTATTAGGCGCGCATCTTGCAAAGTTACTGCAATGTGTCGTAATTGATTGATAATTTCGCAGTAATAATTAATCTCATGACAATCAATTATTTTCATTCTGCACATTGCTGTATAACAAGTATAATCGCGCATAATTTACCGTTTCCTCCAATGTATTGTGCTACAACGTATCGTCATATAAATAAATTACAATCGATAGTAAAAATTATATATTTTGCAATATTTGAATGAAACTTCGTATTAATTTCGCGTCAGTTGTTAAACTCCCAAATGATTTATACACTTTTTGCAGTATTCTAATCATATAAAGATATACATATATATATATATATATATATATATATATATAATATAAAAAATTACACATGCAAATATTAACTCTCTTAATATTGATCATCGGACGTATAAACGATATATTAATAACAGTCATATATTAATGAGACATATATTATATTTTTTCGATGAACGACATATATTTTATAATATTCTTGAATATATTTTTCGCATGAAGTAATAAGAACGTCTGACAGATAAATAAATCATCTGACGCTCCATCGTTCGGCCAAACGACGTTGTCGCGTAAATATTTTGATGAGGCTTCCCCACCATTGTTTATTATATATTCGCAGCTTATCGTATGTCAATATAACTCGTCGTGCTGAGTTTAGTCCGACTTGGAACGCGTAGCAATAAGACAGGTTTGCCTTGCTGATAGCATTATAATAATTACGAGGAACAAATGCGAGTTTGTCGAAAGAGCCATAATACAAATCGTGTATTGGACAAGTAATTTGATTTTTTTCGACAAATTTACAAAGTGATGGAACTTAATCGGTAATGAACTCGAATTTTATCAACGAATATTCAGTTTAATGATAACGGATTATTGAAACGGAACATTTTCATAATTGCTTTCAAATCAGTGATTAAACATTTCGTATTATTATTATTATTTTTTTTTTTTTGATTGATTAGGATTGTATTTTATTTGGGATTACTCGTGTTTTCTCGTTTGAATGAGCGATCGCGGTAAAGGATCAAGATTTCCTCTCATTGGTTAATCCTATTCGATGCATTTGTTCGTCAGTAAAGTGTACACACTCCCCTTTGGCGTGAAGTTAAACGCGTAATTCGGGAGATTAAAGTGAAGCGCCGCGCGATTAACCGTCATTTCTAGTGGGGCGTCGAGAGTGTGTGAACGTGTCGTCGTATGTGCGTATTAAACATCAATCTTTGGCGTGATTCTGACAAAGTGCCGCATCCAAGGAATATTCGTGTGTATAACGCGCATGTGTACCCGTGTCGCCTGGAATAAGAATAATTAATTCGTCCTCGCGATCATCCCTCGATCGTAAATCGATTCGTTTTCGGTGCTGCGTCGTGTGAATCGCTATTGCCGGCAAGATGGCCGTGTTCCTGTTTCCCGCCAAAAGCGTCGCTTGAAATAGATTTACATACATATGTCGTTGACGGAATACGAGTGCCGAATACGCGATATCGAATGACCGGGTGTGTCGGGTGTATATGGGGTGATCGGGAAGTGTCGAGTACAATGTCGAGCGGTCGGGAGTGTCGAATATATTCTGCGATCGGGAGTGCAACGATGATTGTTCGACGAATTCAACGTGAGATCGGGATGGAGTTGGTGAAACGCCTAACGGAATTTTGGAGCTGCAATTGGTGAGTGTATTTATTGCATAGCTTTTTTATTTATTCCCCACGATAATAATTATGTGGGATAATTACGTTTTCGCTGTGCTCGAAATTGATTTCACGCGTTAATATTAGCTTTCTTACAATAAATATATGCGTAAAGAACGAATAGAAAGTATCTCTTACTTACAAAAGATTTTATTTGCTTTAAAAAAAAATAAAATCCGCAGATATGTACGCAGATAAACGTTTTTTCTTGCTTACACATAAAACAAATATAATAAATAAATAAAATAAATAAATAAAAAAATGCAATTTTATTTAGTAACTTTCTTGCAAGCATAGGCAATAGAAAGATTATTATATTAATGTAAATAGTAAAAAATATTTTGAATTTATGAAATTATTGAATGATTGAAGATATATATATATGACATTATTATATTATTAATTAATGATATTCACAAAGAGATACTTTTATTACTTATCTTCTTATCACTGATCGATAAATAAGTAAGTGCTCAAATTATTTTTGTTGAATTATTTAAAAAATATTCGTTACGATTTTATTACAATAATTCTATATATATTCAAAATTAATTTGTATATATTATAATTATATTTCTCCGTATTCTTTTCTCCTAAAAGTTGAAGTGCTCCTTAGATAATATCATAGGAGAAATATTTTAGCATTCTACAGTCGATAATTTATTTGTGCGCTAGATGGCGTTACTAATGTTGTAAACAATCTATAATGATAAGAATCTGACGCAAAAAATTTACTTGCGAGCTGTAACAGAGAGAGGCATTTTTTAACGTCTAAATTCACATAAAGATAAATAAATGTTCTTACATTATCTCTCTCATGAGACAAAACTTTGTAAATTTTATTTATTTTTAATTTTTACGTACATATAAAATGTAAATGCCGATTATTAAATTTTATTTTATTCGTTAATCTAAATGCATGGAAATATTTTTAATATGCAAATTTTGTTTCTTTATGCATGATTTTTGCACAATGTGAATTGTTTAGTGAAATATATTTCTCCAGTTATTAAAATATTAAGAAAATATAATTTTCATATTTATTTCTGGAATATTATTTTTATTAATTTTTTTTTAGGCGAATATAATATTTTAATGTATCATATTTATCAATCTTATGATATATGCATTATAAAAAAAATACGTACAATATAATAATATATTAGAGAGAGATTAAATAAAATAATAGATTGAAAAACTATATAGGGTAGAGAAAGAAATTACTATTAAAAATTTTCTATTATTTTTATCTTTAATAAATTCTTAATGCTTGTTTGATATAAACAATTAAATAAATATATAAATAAATGAATTTGTTTCTTAATAATATATTTTTATGAAATTATAATATGTTTTCTTATCGGTCTTATTTTTATATCATTGCGTGGTATTTTGTGGTGTTTTATATCATTCTTATTTTTATAATGGTATATATGTATATGCGCGTGTTTGCTTACAATATAAATCGTCTAGATAATTTTTATTTTAAGTAACACGTTTCTTCGTAATCGGTCTCACAGCTCACAATAAATCAACGCAATGCAGTGTTACGTTTATTATACGGATCATATGAAATTCATTATTAGAATGACGTCATAGTGAAAATGTCATTTAGTATAGAGATGCTATATTATTTAGAAATATATATCTACAAAATAATGGAAACTTATATAACATAATGTATAATAGAATCGCGCAATAAATTTTATTAAATAAATTTTGTCGCGGATATTATTCGCGAGTTTTCATTATTCTCTACAATTTCAATTATAAAAATAAACAGGGAACAGAATTTCTTACTACAGCTACTCATCGTTAATCGGTCCATATGGAGTTGCGAGTTCGTTATTCGCGTATTTCCGTACGTGCTTTTACGGTAATAGAGTTTATATTCCTATCTACCACGCGATGGGATTCGCCGTGTAACGCGGATTAATCGACGCGAACTGGATCGCGGAAAGAAACCCTCTCTGTCTAATCCCTCGTTTGGACATCGTGTCAATCGAAATGATCCACTAAACTGATCGCGTTCTTTGCCGCGTCGCGGCCACTATCTTTTGCATCACGGAGACCGCCGCCGTCGTCCCGCGACTCCGCCGCGTCTCATCTTCGTCGTCGCAGTCACGTCTTTCGAGGGTGGAAACGAGGAAGGAGGACGGCGAATTTACAAGAGAAAGGAAGAATGAGCTTAAAAGATGGAAAGAAGGGGGACGGGGGGACGAAACGAGAGGATAGCGGTCGGGAGTGGCGCGAGAGAGACGCGCGGAGAGGTGGGGGGGAGGGGAGGGAGTCGGTGGGAGATGGTGGTAGCGCGCGCGGGGTGGCTCCGTGAAGGAAAAGGGGGTGCACGGCCGGTGGGTCGTTATTTTTGTGCCTGCTTCGTCTTTAATTTCTCCCCACCTTTTGCGCGCCGCGGCGCTGACGCCGCTTCGCTCCGCGCCGCTCCGCTCCGCGCCTCGCCGCGCCGCGCCGCGCCGCGACGCCGGGCAGAGGAGCCGTGGCGCTGGTTGGTGTGCGGTTGTCTTAGTTCGTATGCATATCTCAGTGCCTCACATATTGATTCAGGGCGTCATTACGCGTCTTAGCTCGGCCCACTCCCACCACTGCTTAAACCTCACCCTCCACCACCCTCTTCCAGTTCTCGCCGGTTTCCCCCTTGCATCCCCCTCCTCACCCCTCGGCGGCCCCCGGCTCTCGCTCGCCCCCTCCTCCACCTTCTTCACCTCCAGCCACCATCGTCCTCCTGTGGCTCTCCTTCGCCGACCCGACTACCCCGATCTACCCTGCACACGAACCTTTACTACCCCCCAGCTGGAAGAATCTTCTTGCAGACCGGTCCTTCCCTCTTTCTTCTCTCCCCCCCCCCTCCCCACGCTCTCCTAGTTTAAGCGACACGCAAGTCTCGTCTCTCTTTCCCTTTCTATTCCCCAACCATGTTTCGTGTGTGTTCGCGAGCGTGCTTGCCTTGGGGGACACGTGGGGCCGCGGCGCGTGTATTCGCGTGTATATCGTCGTATACTCTCGCGCGCCAACTCGCATAATCGATACGAGATTAATTTCGATCGCGATGAACGCTTTGTTTCTTAGCGACGACGAAGAAGTTCCTGAACGCTCGCGTTTTTATCATAGGCTCGAGACATTGATCCTATATAAATTAGCGATTATCGCAGTTAACGATGCAGTTACATAAGTTAGTGTCTAATTTATTTAAATGAATTGTAAAATTTATCAAGTTTTTTTATTGCTTCTTGTTCTCTTTTTTGCGTTTAAAGTTTATATCTAGCACGCATTTGCTGAAATGTATGAAATCAAGTAAAAAAAAAAAAAAAAAAAAATCTTTGCGAATTTATGCAATTAGTATCAAAGAAAATTTCTTTCTCTCTCCCTTTTCATTTTTTCTCATTAATCTTATATATCATAAGATTTTTTTTTTTATACAATAACATCATTCTTTGCTTTATAGCAAAATCTTAGTTGGTCATTATTACATAGCAAGTGTGCGAGTTCTGAACTCGAGACCTTCGACTTTAAGGAGACTTTCGTAAATCATTGTCGAGCACAGCATAGATTAACAATGAGAAATGATCAATCAGGCAATCCCTTCGAACATAAATATTATATTGCTATATTTGCATTTAAGAAGCTTTTTCTTTCATGAAGTAAAATAGATTCGGAGTGTGTGTCGAAGGGGATAGCCTTGAAATCTGCTTATAATTCAAATTCCGGATAAGACAACTCGCTAGCGACTAACTTTAGGTATTTATGATATTCCTCCTTATCGCACAGCTGGTTTAAATTTTGATCGATTACGATCGAACGATCTTGTAGATCTTATAGATCTTATAGAGTTTGTTTCAGTGCATTTATCTTTCAAAGATTATATGCGTGAAAATAAGTTATAGCTATGTTCATGTAGATATTTTATTACACAATAATATTAGATAATATTAATAAAGTGTAACGCGTTATAAGATTGTTTGAGAGCCGAGAATACATGTCGCCACCTGTTGCGAATTTCTAAAAAGAACGATTATGATAACATTTATTATACCGTGCTGAGAATTTGAAAATGGACATTGGATCCACAATTACGTGGTTTTCGTCTAATTTGAATAATTTATAAGAGAAATAAAATAAATGATTGTATATTTTCGCTGATATTACAAGCATGAGTTATGTGGATATCAAGCATATCGAAAGATATGTAAATCGTATATTGAATGTATAGGACTCGATACATTTTAATATCAATGTCAATAAAGAACGTGGACTCGAAAAGCTTATTTAACCTGTCTAAACTTAGAATCGCGGTCATAAAACATTGTTGAACGTATAGATTTCGCATTTGCATTCGATCTATATTCGTGGACACTATTGCGGATTATATCGCGACATTATGTGTACGTATAGAAATTATGCGTGGAAAATTCTAAATTATTATTATAAATTTTCAAGCAGAAATATTTCAATTTTAAAAAGGGGATAAAGAAAGAGAAAGAGAAAAAAAAAATATTTATTTTTACTAGTGTCAGTTTTTTTTTTTTTTTTTTTTTTTTTTTATGTGAACCATACATCATTATTTCAAACAAATATTATGACATATTAATTTTTTATCAGTTTGATAAATCTTTATAATTGATACCGCACACAATTTTTCACTTTCTACGAATTTCATGTGTACATTGTGTGCGCGTAGCGGCCGGCGCACACCATCACACCGGTTTACATAAGTGAAGTTCCTTGGCCACCACCCTCAGTCACCACCTCTTATATACCCCTCTGTCCTCCCACGCCACCCTTCCCTCCCTCCCCCCCGACCGTCCTCATCCTCCTCTTCCTTCTGCTGCTGCTGCTCCTCCTCCTCCTCCCGTTTTCTGCCCAAGCGTTTCTAATTTGCATTCCCCTCCGTTGGCACTCCTCACCCCCCCTCACGACTCACCATCCGTCGTCTCCTTCGCGTCCTCATCCCCCAACGACGCCATCCGCCCAACAACCCCGTTGTCCGTCTTGCGAGGTTTCACGCACACGCATGTCCTTCGTCCGTGTATCACGCTCGTACGACGCGGGGATCGCGGAGATTGGGGGGAAGGGAGAGACAAAGAGAGAGACTACCCTTAACTTTGGCCCACGGAGTAAGACGACCACGGGATACGAAATGAGAGTAAGAGGAAGAGAGAAAGAGAGAGAGAGGGAGAGTGTGTGTGTGCGTGTGTGTGTGTGTGTGTGTGTGTGTGTGTGGTAAGAGAAAGATGGAGAGGAAGAGGAAACGACAAGGAGGACGATCAGTCCAAGGGCTGCTGCAGTTAGGTTAGGGGTTGCCTGTACCTTCTTAATACCTTTCGTCGGCGGATCTGATGTATATATACTCTGTGTGTCGTGGCCCTACGGTTTTCGGTCGTTAAAGGGCGGCGTGCGATCTGCGCCTCGCGCGGGAATGCACCCTCAAGCGTACGGAATGTAACTTTTTAGATGAGAGATAATTTTTATTTTCTTTCGTAATCGATCGTACAAATCACTGAATCAACACCCTGCAGCTTTATGTTTATTTTATGAAATACACGATGAAATGTATGAGGCTCTATAAAATAATTGAGCGTATTATGTATATAATTATTACTAATACATAATAAGAGCGTACAATATATTTTATTAAATAAATTTTACCCCAGGTATTATTCGTAAATCGCTATCATTTTCCGAATGTAACTCTAATAATTAGTTTCGATCGCTTCACGGGGTATAAAGGCTCTTCGTGCTTATAGCATCGACGGCGATATCGCGTTTTGATTTACTGGATTGCGGCAGAAAGTGGCACAGATTACGATGCTCGCGTAAAGAAATCGCCTTTCGGAGAATGTGTTCAGGATTGCCCATATATACTCGCGTATTCGATATAGCATCAGATATCAAAAGCAACGGGTTCGAAATTCTAACGAGTTTTGGAATCTATGGCGATTTCGGATAATTATAAATTTTAGTGAAATAGTTTGATTGACTCGCGAGATACGAGAATTAACTATCACCAATGCAGTTTATAATTTTTATGATATTTATTAAGTTTTTTATCTAAAGGTAGTAACATTGCAAAGGAGAATTAAGAGTTAATCATTCCTCCTCGTTATGAAACAAACTTTCCCCTCTTTGAATTTAAATATTGATACTAGCATAAAAGTTAACATCTTCAGATAGACGGTGGACTATTTCACGAATAAATTTACGTGTGAACAAGAACTACGCATTATTTGGAAAACTAGTAAATATGGAAAATTAGTAAACAGAAAAAATTTGGCTGTTTGACTCTATTTTTTTTTATATATTTGATATAAAAAATTTCATTAAAAATTAATATATAGGACACTAAATAATCAATTATTAAAAAAATTTATAGTAAGATTATATATTATTGTAACTAAATTATATATATACATATATATACATATATAAAAGAAATATATATATATATATATAAATAAATAAATAAATATATA
>JBCAUJ010000052.1:1801878-1846197 GCA_038406275.1 Cataglyphis albicans
ATATATATGTATATATGTATATATATATATATGCAATGTACACGTCATTAACTTTGCATATTATTGCAATAAATTTCGATCGGCTCGTTTATTCATGTACTAATCCTTCTGTCGTGGACAAAGCTTTCTTAGAAATAATTAATAAAAACGCGGCAGGTTCTGTGCAACTCGCGGGCGACTTGTAGAAAAAGAACTCAAAGTAAGATGGTCCCGATCAGTGGAAACTTTTCCTCTAATTAAGAAGACAATGTACGGAGTCGGTGGAAACGCAACCGGCTAAAGACGTCGCGCTTTTCCCGGCAGGACAATGCCGGCAATGAAGATAAAGAAGGGTCGTGGCAGGCATAATTCCGAAGTGCGTTAAGAGATCCGACTGACTGACGGATCTGTCGGGGATGGATGGCAGTAAGGGTTACGAGCATCACTCATCAGTAGCGGCCATATTGCCTCCTCCTCGGTACCATCTCCCTTCCCCCTCCCCCTCCCCCTCCCCCCACGGCACCCCCTTACGCGCGCTAGGAGAACGCGAGCTCTGATAATTCCCCAACCCCCTTGGCACTCTATCTCCCTTGCGTTTCCCTTCTTCCACCCTCACTGTATCCCTCGACGCTTCCTCTTCGCGCTCACGCTCGCGCTCGTTTGCTCGCTCGCCATCCTCCCCCTTTCCACCCTTGTGTCTTAGTCTTACTGGTTTCTTCTCCTTTTCTCCCTTCTTCTTCCAACGGCGCTTCTTCTTCTTATTTGAACCCCCGACGCGCGGTGCCCGGGCTGCTTAATGAGAACCTCCACCTCCTCTTCGTGCCACCACCACTACCACTACCACCACTTCCACCGCCGCCGCTCACTCTTGGCCATCCCCTGGCATCCCTTCGCCAAGCCTGCCCGTTCTCCACCGTCCTCTCCTTCCATCCGGCAACGTGGGGTTCAGCCGACTCCCGCCAACGAACTTGCGACCCCTACACGCGGCCGGCTCGCCACATACGCGAGACATTTTAGAATTTTTAATATTGATTACGCTGCGGAGATGAAAGATTTCTCCTTGGAAAATGTGGATATTTTCGTACATAAGTTTTGAGAAAATTATCTTGTCCGAAGAAATCGTTTTTTGTCGATGAATTTTAAGTATTGCCAAAAATATTTTTTTTTTTTTTTTTGCAAGAAGAGTAACTGGATACTCGGTCTCTGATAATGAAATTTCATATATTTGATAAATAGAATTTTTCGTAATTTACGTAATACGTAATTACAACACACACATTCGAGAAAGTTTTTTTTTATTATTTAATTTTATCATTTTTTTTCTAAATATTTTTATATTTGCTAGTTTTGATTGCAAGCAGAGCAGATATTTGTTATTCGCGACGGATATATTTTTACATACAAGTTGTATAAAATAATAAGAACGAGACTAACGATAAGATTTACAAGTTCGC
Organism: Cataglyphis albicans; assembly: GCA_038406275.1. NCBI lineage: Eukaryota > Metazoa > Arthropoda > Insecta > Hymenoptera > Formicidae > Cataglyphis > Cataglyphis albicans. The sequence continues at coordinate 1,803,312 of JBCAUJ010000052.1, forward strand.
GTCGCAGTAAATGAAAATAATTTTTGTTACTTGTGAAAATACTGGCGTTGGATACATATCGCCGAAACTTGTCTGAACTTCGGGGTGCGAATGTATGTGCCGAGATAGTTCGAGTCTGTAATTAACCCTTGCCAACTTGGCGGTGCCATGTGGAATCATATAGTGCTCTATTCTCATTTGAGGTAAATTTATGAAACAAAGCTATTTACGCTTTGAATGGTTTTATGAACGATATTATTTATGTATCATTCATAAAAATTGGTAAACGATTTTATCAATCATTTTTTAAAATTTATTTATGTCGCAAAAAATATAAACGTATTAATATATGAATTAGTTAAGAATTTACTCTCAGTTTTAATATTTTTTATAATTAAATAAGATTTTTAAATAATTTTTTATAAATTTTTATAATTTTCACGATATATCCTTTGATAAACTTTTTGAACACACACATATGCACGCGCGCGTTAATCTTTCTTTAGGAAACTATTAAAATTGATATGTCGGCAATTTTAGAATGTCTAGAGTATCTTTACTTTGAGAAACTTTTTTATTGAGTATTATATAGAGAAATATTATATGCGTGAAAAGTTTGAAATTGTCAAGCGCGAATCCAATTAAGCATTACAATAGCACAACAATCTTTGACATCGTATCACATTATATAGACGTCCGCGTAGCGTAACGCGACCTCATTGCCAAGCGCTGCAGGGTGACGCATATTTAAAATGGATACGATCGTTGACTTTCGACCTCCGTGATCAATACGGGTTCCCTTGTACATTAAATTTAGTCTACGAGGGGGAGTTATTACCGTTACGTGTGTAGTTAACCAAATCGGAGTTCCAATCTGATTCGTATGTCCTGACCATTGATTACATCCGGACGAATTAGGTCACATGTAAATGAAAGTCGTAAATCCGTCCCCATCCCTTTCCGATTTTTTTTTTTTTTTTTTTTTTCAAGAGATTGTTCATTGGCATACTCACCGAAATTAAAACGTTGCGCGATAGGAACGGGTTGTGCGTGAAATTAATGAGCCGACAAGTATGTGTATCTCTAGCCGCGTGTGCTTATACGTGTGTTTTGCGTGTGGGTGTAACGACAGCGTAACACGGTTGCGTGTGTGTATATATATATCGATTGCCGGCCAAGTCATCCCCATTCTCCTTTCTCTATCCTCCCTTGTCCCCCCTCCCCCCTGCTGCACCCGCCTCCACTACCTATAGTAATTATTGTGCTCCTCCACACATGTGTGTATACGTCGTGAGATTTCGCGCAGGATGGTATGCGTGCAAGCCACATCGACGCACGGTCCGCGTCCCGCGCGTTTGTGTGCATCCGAGTTCCTTACATGCCTCGTCCGATAGTCCCCGCATCGGGGGAGCTCCGGCATTTAACGGGTGTCATCTTGTAAAGCGTATTCGCGCGCGCTACCGCCAGCGCGAATCGGTGATGTCGATCCGTCATATCGATCGCTCGTGACGGCTGTTGCGGCTGTTGGACGTCTTCTTTTTCCACTTCTTGTGAGGAACTGACTACTTTTCTGCGGCGGGCGTTCGGTTTCCTGCGAAAGGAAGAGAGGTCTTTCGCCGTCGTGGATTGCTCGAATTATCGCCCCGTAGATAGAATCATGGCAACGGCGGTTATTGCGGATTTACTCGTTTTGTACGAAAAAAAAAAAAAAGAAAAAAAAAGGATCGAAGATCCTTCTTACTAGATGGCGGCTGCGATGAAAAATCTTGATACGCGACATGCAAATTGATTCAGGATTTGTAAGATTAATGCTTTCTCATTCTCCTATAAGAGATTATTGTGTGTCTTTTGTCGCACAGTCTCGCGATTTTTCGCTCATAAATAAAGCTTCTTTGAAAACGCGTTTAACGTTTGTATAAATTATTTTTTATTTATTTTAAAATATATTATAAAATATATGGCGGGAAATTGCATTTAAGGATAAATACAATTATTTTTATTTTCAATTTTTTTATCATGCAAGTTTATCTTTACAAAATGCGTTAATTTTATAATTATAAGCCATTTAAATTTTTAATCAACTTAATCGTGATTTTATAGATCTATATCTAATTGTAAATAAAGCTAAATTTGAAATCTGCTATTTCTTAGCTTCGCATCAATATATCTCTTTTGCAATATTTTACACATAAAAGTTTTATTTTTATAAATTTTTTTGATATACATATTTTTAAGAAATAATACACATATGTAAGTGCCACTTGATCGGTACGAATATATAAAATACGATCTGGCGAGTTTGCGAATTAATACACGGTGTCTAAGTAGTCGCGCCACCTGATAGATCAGCCCGGTGCTAATGCTCTTGTTCGAAATAAATGGTCAGGCGAGTGAGCGCGCGCTCACACACACACACACACACACACAAATATATACATACACGAACGATGGTGGTTTCTAACTCCTTAGCCGAGTCTCGGTGCCCTGCACGCATACACACGCACGCACACATAGACACATACAAGTACACGACGTAGCGAGCCACCCCCAACGGCGTATGTTCGTCCGTATCTTGGCCGCGCGCGCACATACGTATGATATTCACTCACACAATGCGCGTGTGGGTTCACACACAATTTCACCGAGTCGATGATACACGCGAGGGTCTAAGCTACTAGCTACGAGCGAGCAAGAACATCTCCCGGAACCCTTCGCGCGCGCCACCCTCGCGCCGGCAACCACCTCGTCCATCCTCCCCCTCGGACACGGACCTTAAAGGAAGAGGATGAAGCGGGTGAAGTGGTTAGAAGCCGAGGAGCGGACGAGAAACGAACGGACCGACGGACGCAGGACAGAACCCGCGGTATATAGCGAACCCTATCTTGCGACACACAACCACAAGTCATCCTCCTTCGCCTCTCCCTCTTCTCCCCCTTTCCCCTCCCCCCGCTCTTCACTCCGCGAGTACCTTGGTCGCATTCTCAGCCCTACGGTTCACCCTTGACTCACCCCATCGTCACTTCGACTCTACTCGGGGTCTCCCTTACTTGCTCTTTCGGTCTCTCTTTGGTCTCTCCTCGTTTCCTTCTTCTCCCTCCCTCCCTCCCTCCCTCCCTCCCTCTCACCCTCCCGTCTTTCTCCCGTCTCGTTCCGTCTCCCGCACTGTGCCACTTCATCGTGAAACCTCGAAGGCAATCAATCCTCCGCCTTACAGCACACTGACCACCTTCCAGGAAACTTCCGTCGTTGCGGCGGGGGCGAGCCTCCAAAAGAAACAGACGCTAAATTTTTTGTGCGATTTGCCCTCATCGACTGGTTAGATGAATTATTCCCGGGGATAATTAATGCCCTGATAACGTCGTTTTGTCGCTTTAATTATGCGCATGTAATTTTAATCATTACCTCAACGGCAATTGATATATTTTATGGATCATAGTACCTGTGCAGTAGAAAGAAGTTGACTTTTTAAAGATTTAAAAAAGAAGCCGATTATTTTAAATTATTTAATTTTCTCTCTTTTCTAAAACTCAAAATTCAAAAATCTGTTTCTCGTAACAATTTTATTTCTATATGAAAGATCATCGAAAATGCCTTATACGGTGCTTTTTAATTAAAAAAAAAAAAAAAAAAAAAAAAGAAAAAGAAAAAAAAACGATGATTTTTTACAGTTGTAATTTCTTCTTACTGGAAGCGCGTGATGCGACTGTCACCTAGTTAGAAAAGCAACATTTTCGCTGTTGCACTTTCTTGCTCGAGTCTTGCGCGTCCGGTGCATTTATTTTCTTAACTTCGCGTACCGCGCTCCAGTATCTGCCGCTCTCTTTTCCCTCCTCGTGCCTCCGCAGGCAATCGATTCAACGTCTTACAGCGTGCTAACCATCCTCCGAGAAAATTCCAGCAGCCGCTTGCAACTGCGGGGTAGAAACGACGAAAAAGAATTGCGAATGCTTAATCGTGCGTTCTACGGATACGACGATAATTTGCATTATTTCGCTTCCCCCGGCATTGTTTTAATCGATCTACCGTCTCACGACTACACGTTTCGCGAAAGTCTCGCGCGAGATGAATCTGCTAGCGAGAAGTCGTGAAATGTTAATCGTAATTCTAACGGACTGTTACAACGTTTTGACGATATGCATTGTATTAGGAAATTCGCTATTCGATTCGAGACGCGGGGTCTCGGGGTATCCGAGACAGACAATGACCAGCGAGGATTGTTTCTTTTTTTCTTTTTTTCTCCATATAATTTTTTTGCATATTTCCCTGCAGCGTCACTTTGCATTATCTTCGCACCGTCTCGCGGTTAAAAGTTTCGCAGGCAATTAATCTTTGGCTGTACAGTATACTGACCACGTTTACAAGAGAGGAACTTTCACTATATTACATCGTATACCGACTATGCTCCTAGGAACTTCCACCCGGTTGCGCGTGATGGCTTGATCCGAAGAACAAAATCGTGAATGGTTAATCGTTGGTTGCGCCAGCGATAAATTTACATTACATGGTGCTCTCAACGTCATTCCGACACGAAAGTTTCAAGTTACGGGCTAAATTGTATTTTTCAAAATTATATATCCGTTTAAAGAATTGCGCCGAGACACGCATCACATATCCGTAGTTTTTTTTTTTCTAATAATATATAATTTGTATTTTTACACACAAAGTACCCTGAAATTCCTGTTATAATAACATCCACCAGTGTGTACATCAGGCACAAGAAAATATATTGAAAATAATATTCAAATGAGAAGTTTTCTCGACGATAGATTTTTCTATTAGCATAATTTTAGTACGATACTTCTATTACATCATCTGAGATTATATTTTATGAATAGCGGATTATTTACGAATTTTAATCGACGATTAAATTAAGATTTGATCATCTTTTCTTCGTATCTCTTCTCTTCGGAAAAGACGTGTCTTTTATGATAATCTTGGATCAGTATGCACACAAGGACGAGCATTGGAAAATCGTCGATTCATAAATTAAAACAAGACGGTCTTTCAATCAAAACTCGGGGTAAATCGCGGACAGTTAATTCGTTGGGCTACTCCAGCTTCTTGCGGTTATTTCCGCGGTCATTTCCATCTCGCCGCCAAAGGCTACGAAGTCAAATCGGGAACCAATCAATACCGATAATTAATTAGAAAAATTGGAAGGAGAGAGAGGAAAAAAAAAGAAGAAGTCACGAGAAACTCGAGAGCTCGGGCTCGCCGCCGTTGGAAAAATTGCCGGAGGCTTTCGTTTGATTCCACATCGCCCCTTTTCCACCTTTCGTCCTTCTTGCGCTTTAATCCTCCCCTTCTGCATCCTCGCGGTATCCTTCGCGCGTTTCCTTCTTCCTGCCCAGGTTCATCTCCACCGGCGCACTCGTGTCTTCATGCTCTTTTGCTATTGAATAAATTAACGTTTTTTAGTTTGCCGATATTCTGAGAAGGCCGAGCGTCGACGAACGCTATATCTTTCGTTCTATTGGAATGAATGAACTTCTTTTTCTTTCAAAGCCAAGTCGACTCGGTCGGTGGCCATCGAGCTCATTCATCCGCTAAAATTCTGGAGGAATTTTAATAACTTGGATTCGTGCTGATTAAAACGGAAGTCGCGTCTACTATCGAGCCGGCAGCGACGGCAACTTCGAGCTCCGCGATATTTTGCTTTTGTACGTTTACGCTCTATAGATGTACTGAGGTTCTTTTACTCGCATTTAACAGGAGTTTGTTTTTGTCTCCCGTCAGATTAAGTTCGCTTTACTCGTGGATTCGGTTTGTTTGCTGAAGCGTAGTATAATAATCAATTTTCGTAACATAATGTTGTAATATTGATGCACGCATGCATTTGAATCGATATGATGTAAAGCTCGTCGCTGCCTTTGTCTGGATAGATTTATTATTTTGATAAAATACAATTTTTGTATTAATAGTTTTGCCTATCAGTTATTCAATAAGATATTTTATTATCCGTAATATCCGTTTATAACTGCATAATATTTTTCTAAGAAATATTGTATCTTTTATTTTGAAATTCTTAATATTTCTTTCACATCATATACATAATAATTTTTTCCTTATTCAGCTGTCCTTCTAGGTTACTAACAATGATAGAGAAATATTAACTTGAATAATATTTATTTACGATAGAAACATTTTTTTTTTTTTTTTTAAACGTCAACAAAAAAGTTGACGTGATATTTTTTGTCATATATACGTGTAAAATAATTTTATACAAAATTTGTATATATATATTCCTTAGATCATTGCTGCTATAATTTTCTTTTTGACCCAGTGTCATTGGACAAATGCCCCACTGCCCCCTCCCATTCCGCGATCCATAATGGACTACGTGACTTTACGACCGCATTAACCATTTAATTCCACTCTACAAGTAGTATCAGCAGCACTACCGCCACCGACTGGCACTTCGGGGTGAGGGTGTCATTCGGTCTGCTGGTCTGTCGGTCTGTCGGTCAGGGGGGGATGAGAAAAGAGCAAGAGCGAGAGAGAGAGAGAGAGAGAGAGAGAGAGAGAGAGAGAAGGCGCATGGCGCACGTCCACTATCAATTTATCACCCAACCCCCGGCAACTTTCCCTCTCAGACCTCATTCTCGTTTTCCCTCTTTTCTCGGGTCGTCTACCCCCTCCTTCCTCTTCGCGATCCGCTTGACGGTAGGGGGAGACGGAGGGGGCGAAAGTAAGCGAGATGGAGGAGAAGACGGAGTGAGAGGAGAAGAAAGAACGACGAGGAGAACAAGAGAAAAAGAGAGAAATGAGTCGAAACGACCATGACCAGCGCAACGTAGCGATGGTCAGTTCGGGGCCATAGGATCGCGGTTTCTACAGTGTCTTGCAGCGAGCGATGCATTCACGTTTCTCCTCTCTCTTTCTCTCTCTTTCTCTCTCTTCTGCAGTAATCACGTGCATGCTACGAATGCAACCTGCTACACGCGCGCGCAAGTGCGGTGTGCACGTGCAACTCTTTTGTCGCCGATGCGTGTCTATATAAGTCACTGTCTTTCAATCGGGGAGATGCTTATTAGTTCGGACGAATATTAATTGTCTACATTCTACCTGTCAGTGCATCGGCGTTATGTCTATTTGATGCGATCTCTCGGTGCGAGAGGAAGAGCCGTCGCGTGCGGATTGTATATTAATTTTTAAGCCTCTTTTGCTTTAAATATGAAGTAGCCGATCTAGAGTGGATCCTATAAATTATGAACTTTTGATTTATGCTTTAAACATATGAAAAAAGGTACAAGAAATAAGGGAAAATGTAAGAACCTGAATCACAACATATATTGGTGCATAACATGTTGATTAAACGTTTATGATATAAAAATGATATCTATCCTTCTCATATTTTACAAGATTTTTTCTTCTCATTTTTTCACGCGTCACATTATTCCTACATTATACAATGCTAATGATGATTAATAGTAAAGAGAAATCACGTTGCATTGTTGACCTTTAGCATAGATAGTTTACAAGCGCACGTAACATAAGATGCATATATATCCAGATGATCGAAGCATTAATATAAATAACATTTCTAAATACTCGCCATTTTTTCTAAATAAAATATACATGTTACTTTTCATTTATTTATAGAAGATATTTATAAAAGATATTTGGATTTGCTCACAAAAAATTCTAAATTGTCCAAAAAATATTTGCTAAGCTTGTATGTAAATAAACCAAAATTTTAATTTAATTAATGAATTTTAATTTAATTAACAATTTTGAATATAATCCACAATTTAAAAAAGAAAACCCCCTGTAGGGAAGTGTGTACATTAAAGTCTTCGCATAATATAACACTTTGTCATTTTTACCACAACATACTCATGATAATCATATAACATATTTCCCTCAATGTTATATACCACTCACATATATACACATACATATATCACTTTTTAAGTAATTTCTCCTTCAAAGGAACTGTTTATTCGGACATCAGTGTATGAAATGTGTTAAAGTTGGCTCCCGCGATTCACCAACGTAATGCTAATTAATTACTCTAGCGGAAAAGAAAATGAGATCTCGTAAGCCTCGACCCTCTGGCAGCGAGCAAGATTACGACTCAACTCCGGCGGAAGGGTTGCAGCCCCGGTGCTTGATTTTATTGCTCGCCCCTTTCCCCTACCCCCTCCTCCCCCTCCTCCTCTCCCCCGACCTCTTTTCCACACCGTTCTTTACCGCCCAACATCAACTCATACTTTCGTATTCCCGCTTTCTTTTTTTTTTCTTTTTTTCTTTTTTCCCGGCTATCCCCAACCTCCATAGTTGAAAAGTTTCTCAGTATCCGGTTTTATATATAATTGAGAGAAACTTTTATATATATAAATTTGTGTGTGAGTATAGGTGTGGATGTTTTGCACGTTTTACATATCATTTAAAATCCAATTGAGCCAATGATGATCGAAGGTCATCTTTAAGATCAAAATCGTATTTTTTTTTTTTTTTTTTTTCAATATTATCAATATATTTTCAATATATTTCAATATTTTCAATATATTTTTTTTCAATACATTTCAATTCCGAAAAGTTGAAGTTTCTATGATTGATGCGTTAAAGGCGAAAATTTAAATCCTTTTGGGAAATATGAAAAAATATAATTTTTTTCTTTCGAGAAATAATTATGGAAATTATTTATACTCATTAAAATTTAGAGAAAGATATGGGAAGGTCTCGGTGTATAAAATTTATTTTATTGTTTGATTTGTTTGCGTATATAGGCATATTAAGCAATTAATTTTTCCTTAAAGCAATCCCTTTCTATTTTTAGATTAATGCGCCTAATCGCCCTGTTAGAGCGTTCTTTGCACATTCTTTGCGCTCTTTGTGTTGTCTTTAAGCTTTGCTTTTACGTTTGAGTTAACATATCCTCATGTTAGCGCACATTTTCCGAGCTAAAAAAAAAACGTTACGGGTCGAAGATATTAATTATTAATAATGCAACATTAGTGTCGACAATTATTATCGTTGTCATACTGCTTATTTGGCTCAAGTATTTATTAAATATTATAACTTAAATATTATATCGACGATTTAGAAACTTTATATATAAGAATGGGGTTATCTTTTTATTGTTACTTTATTTTCCACTTCTATCGATGATATAATATGTTGCGCTATCATCATTTCCTTCCGAGATTTATATTTTTCTAACTATAATTACTCGGTTCTCCAATAACCATTTAAAAATGCGGGATTGCGCGGCTCGATTATAAATAATTCCGATCTGTTTTTACCCGTAGCGAAATCATTAGTACATGAAAGCGTAGCCGTTCGTCCTTGCTCGTCCATTTTTAATGGCGGATTTTCTCCTTTAACATTTACAAACGCTTCCGTACCCCACCGCGTAATTGCAGGACCTACTGAAGGTAAATGCACGTGAATGCAACGAAATCCGTCCCTTCGTCCGATGGAGGAAGAATTTCCGGAGGATTGGAGATGGGGAGATGTGGGTGAGAGAGAGGAGGAGGGGAGGAGGGTGGGGGAGAGAGAAGGGGATAGACGGCGTAGCGCGTTGGTTGCTTCAAGAAAATTAAGTACCGCCTGGTAATTTGAGGTATTGATTTTTATAGCCTCTCTCGGTAGGCATACATTAAAGTTCTCCCTCTTTGTCTTCCACCCCACGACATCCACCCCCTTCGCGAGCTACCCTTCCCTGCGGAGGCGACACGAACGCGGCGGTGCCTGGCGATCGTCCCGATTCTCTCTCTCTCTCTCTCTCTTTCTCTCCTTTTCTCTACTTTCAACCTTCTTCTTTTATCTCGTTCATGAAAATTCGCGACGATACGTGCTCCTTGCGCGGTGCCTCGCGTCAATTAAGCGATTCTACACGAAGAAAAATTAATTTACGTAATAAAGCATGATCCGCCAGCAATTAAGCAAATCCGCGTCCTATTCGTGGGACATCGAAAAAGAAGGAATTCACGATTGTGTAAGTTCTCGAAGTAGCTGATACTTCTTTTTACTTTCATGGAGTAATTTAATGGTTTCGATATGTATGAAGATATGTATATGTATGAATATGCAATCTATGCAATTTGCAATCATTAATTAAACGCGGACTCTGGATATTCATATTCTTACACGAAATATGAACGTCGAGGATTTATATCTACGTGTATTACGCATTCATAAAACATGAAGTTTTAATTTTTATCTTTTGTTAAATCTTGAAAAGGATCGAAATTATTCCTCACGTACGATATAGGACGTGATATAGGAAGAAGGAGCTTGTGAAATGAAACGCATGTCGGTGAAGTTACGGTACAGAACGAAGAAGGTCAGGGGTGAGAAGTTCGATGGAAAAATGGTCAGATGACACGTGATCCCGTGTTAAAAGACAGGGAAAAGGTCGCGCGCGGAAAGCCACGAGCGTGTATATAGAGGCAGTATACGGTCCGTTTACTCTTCCTCCGTCTCGATGTCGGTATATAGAAGCAAAAAGAGAGGAGGGAACCTCTCTCCCGTTCCCAGTTCATATGTGAGCGTCGATTTCGCGGTCCGCTGCGCCGCGTGAGTGGTTTGCCTGCCGCTTAAAAGATCCGAGACACGGTCGTAGCGATGGGTACTCGACACCACGCAAATCCATTCGAACAACTCGACGAACGATAAATCGAACTTGCAGACACGATCATTACGAATAATATAATTTAAGAGTATTTTGGCTGTACAATAGCAAATAACTGTCAAAGTTTAAAAAAAAAAAGAAAAAACATTTTTTATATTTGTACTGTTTGAAAAATCAAATAAATAAAAGCGAATTATAAAAAAAGTTAAAGTACAAAATAATATGGTTTTTGACATCTTCATAAAAGAAAATAATTATTATTAATATTTTTCTGATAAATTTATGATAAAAACTTTTGATTGTGAATACTTCTTGAAATCAACTGCAAGAAACAAAGAAAAACGAATAATTTGTAGAAAAAGAGAGAGAGAGAGAGAGACATATTTTTTTTACAATTTTTAATTTAAGTTTAAATAACTTTTAAATGAATAAGTGAATCTAAATCAAGTTTTACACAAATATTTATCAATTTTTTTAATATATGTGAAAATTTTTATTTCGTTGGCAATGTTTCTTTTTTTTCTGTCAAAGTCAATAAATACGATTGTCCATAAAAATCAATAGTGACGTCAAACTTAATTTCCAAACTGTTAAGAGAATTGTACTCAGGTTTTGCATAGATAGAAGAAATAGTACAACAGTCTACGAAATTTTCATGCTTTTGTCAATGTCTCGACATATGACATATGACATATAACATATGACACATGACACATGATGTATGACATATAACATATGATATATGACATATGATTCTTAAATATTATCAAAATTTTTGTGCACGATCAAATTTTTAAGGAAATATATTAATTTATTTACACAAGGAGATGTAGATATAAATATATAAATTCTTACAAAAGAAATTAAAGAGGTGCCTTATATTGTTTATATATTTAGTAATATAGATATTTTTTATATATTCGTCTTTTATAACTGAATATGTTGGAAAGAAAACTCTTTCTTCGCGTTTCTCTCGCGTATATTGGTAAAATTTCACGTCAATTGACGGCTTTGGATCCGAGTGGCACTTTCTTGTGGTGCTGGAAAAAAATCCAAGAATCTGTGATCTCGGTGTTTGATGCATCCCGCGATTAGGAATCGCGGTTTACCGAGGCCGGTTTCACCCGTTTCATCTCATCGCGGATCTCCCATAATTGAAACGCGCGATTCGTGTTCTCGCTTCGGCCTCACCACCTTTTATCCAATCCCTTTACACGATATATCTCAATTATGTCACCGACGGTCCTCACGCGAGAGTAATAATCTCGTGGACGTCGTCGGTCGGCGCGACGACGAAGCGACCGGGGGACGGCGCGCTAATTACGACACCCTTAGTTAGCGTGCTTATCGCCGGACGACATTAATCGCTCGCGTGCCGCGGACTCGAGTCCCTCTCTTTTTTTTTTTTTTTTTCCTCCTCCACGATCATTAATAAAGCGCAGCGCCTACGAAGGTACGACTGTTTATTCGTGCGAGTTCTCTGTTAAATCCGAAGTGTCCGGGTTCCTGAAGCGTGCATAAGCCCGGACCTCACGCTGGCCTGGCATCAACATTTTTTACCTCTCGTCCCGTAGAATAGGCACGCCGTACGGAGCTCTCGGGTAATGATGGATTCGAACGAACGCTCATTTCGTATCAACGAACTATTCTCCTCGTGATATTAAACTCAGATTTGATCTCTTACATATTTTTTCGAAATTTTTAAAAGCTTTTGATGAAATATAACATTATAATATTAGTTTCCCTTGGCAAGATAAGCATGATTAGTTTTTCTCTCTTTCGATGTGACAATTGTTAAGTAAAGTTTTTAAATATTAGAAGATTAACGAAACATATTGAATTTCCGTTTTATCCTTTTCTAATAATATATGTAATTTATATATAATATAATTATTTTTATTATATTATAATATTATATAATATTATTATATAATATAATAATAATAATAATAATATATATTTGTATTATATAATAATTATTTAAATTGTGTATAAATAAAATGTGCTATTAAATATCTCATCAATAAAATAACGGATATTACGAAATCAGGGTAAATCAAAGTGGCAAGTAAATCTGAAAATCGCGCTCCTTGTTACACGCACGTGTGTACATCGCGTGAAAATACATAACGCGCGCAAACTGTGTGCGAACGCTTCCACTTTATGAAATTCCATTTTATAGTATCTCGTCGTAGCCGAGGTCTTCGATTTGGTGCTGAGAACTGAAGCAACAGGTGTGACGCTCTAGCCTTTACGTCGCTGCCTTTAGAAGCTCAGGTAATACGTACGTTGTCGGGGCAAATCATTTTAAGAAATCTTTTATTCACCTTGCCACTATACCTATGTATCCGGTATCCCTTTATGCCAGTATATATACATTACGCTCCATGACTATAAACGTTCTATCTCACTTCAAAATTGTACATTCCGCCTACAGATAGACTCTACGTGAATGAAATCGCGATCCTTTAACATGCAACTACATATCGTATGTCTCTCGCGGGAAAAAAAAAAAAAAAAAAAAAAATATGAATAGAATTTTTTCGACGGATTTTCCAACGGATTTCGCTCAACTTTTCGACTCTCGACTTTAATTTTTCATCTCAAAATTTTTTTTCTCTCCTCGCGTTACGCGCAAAAGAGCGACAGTGCCGCTCTTTTGATCTTGGGGTTAGATGTCGCACCTTTAAAGGGCAATTGATCACGAATAAAGCGTACCATTATTCATGTCTTGAGTCACTCTGTTTACAGAGTTCCCTCCAAATTGATGGCTTCGGATCGGTCGTGTTCCCTCGCTAAGTCGGCTATCCCCGTTAAATTCTCACGTTTTGAATCAATCGTGCAGTCGCTCGAATCTCGCGTGCGACTGCCGCTTTTCGATCCGGCGACGTCGTCGAGAGGGAATTTCGTCGTATTCTTTCGATTTCGTCGTAAAACGGGCAGAGTCATTAATAGCGCGACAGCGTGCAACAGGAAATCCGCGTTCTTCGGTCGACCCGAAAAAACCCCGTCATCAGGCGACGGTACACATAACCGCGAAAGAAATTGCCGTCATTCGCAAGTAGTAATCTTTCCGCCGAGGCAATATATCCATTATTTGCCGACGTGGTATTTTGTACCGAACTGCGTGGTGCGCGACTTTCGCAGCTTCCTTCTAGTCTCCCATCCCATCTCACGCCCGTTCTCATCGGCAAAACAACGTATCCCGTAATAAAATTTCTCACGTCAGTGAGAAAACGCATACGAGATTTATCGTGCAAGTGACATATCTAAGTGACACTTGAGAAATCTTCAAGTAAATATGTATTTAATTTCCTCTTATGTCTCTTGTCGAATATATTATAGTTACGTTGCAATATGTTAAACCATTCTTAAGTAAAGTGCCGATATGCGCATAAATAATATTTAATAAAAAAGCAGCGTCTTCATTCTAAAAAAATATTTTTATCCTTACTATATAATATGTGTCATTTTTTTTTCTTATTTTCCGAGGCTTTTTCCCGTATCCATAAAACAAATAATAAATAAACAAATAATGAAACAAATAATTTAGGTTGAATTTACATTGAATCGTCCGCAAATTTTTTAAGGCTTTTTAAGTGCTCGTTAACACATATGAGCATCAAAAAATTTCATCGGCCTCGCATACACACGCATGCAACACACACACACACACATGTATTTATATAGAGGGAGGTGGCACAGAGCAGGTTTTCGAGCTGATATCATTTATATCTCCCGCGGCCACGACCCGAAGACCTCTCGCACCTCGACGTTCCCCCTGCGGTTCCCTTATCCACGGGGATCGTCTACGTTATATTTATTTATTTCGTATTATGCTTCCTTTTGATTTGATATTTGGATACCGCGCGTGCGCGTCTTTCGGATATTTCGTCGATACGTTACGCGTGTTTACACGCCGGTAAATACACCCTATATTTACCTGCGATATGTGCGAGACGAGCGGGATAATTTAACACCTGAAACTGAATACACGCGCGCGCGACGTGAAGGGCAATTACGGTCCTTTCGCGTATGTTGGCACGCCAAGTATTACATCGATGCAGTTATCGTTAAACGAGCGGTGAAAAGAAGGAAAGAAAAGGCTGTTCTTCTTTTCTCCGACAAATATTTTTTTTACGTCAAAAATCGATCCCTTCCTTTCTTACAAATTAGTGTTTCTTCGCGTAAACACCTGATAATATATATATTTAGTACTTTATTTTCTTTCCCAGTTTTCTTTAATACTTCATTTTTTGCAGACGGCATTATTCACTCTTTAGCTGTTATTTTACCGCAACTTTCACGATTCTGTAATTATTTTTTCCGCGATTTTCATAACGTGAATAATTTGGAAATCCGCACACAAACAATCGAAAAAACAACGCGATAAAATTTGAGGCTGTACGTGTCGAAACATTGACGACGAAAAATATTATATATCTCTCTTTCTGCAAATTATTCGTTTTTTTTTTTTTTTTTGCAGTTGATTTCGGGGGTATCCACAATCAAAAGTTTTTGGTGATAAATTAAGAAAAATATTAATTATTTTCTTTTAACGTCAAAATTTTATTTTGTGATATTTTATTTTTTTATTAATAATCTGCATTTATTTATTTGATTTCTCAAATAGAATAAATCTAAGAAATATGTTTTTTTTTTCTTTTTTTAATTTTGACAATTTTTTGTACAGCCAAAGCATCCTTAAATAAATTGGAATGAGTATTATATGCCGATAAAAATACATGCGATACGGATTTTTTTTCTTAAATCAATAAAGATAGAATTATTAAAACATTAATAATTTTTTTATATTTTAATATATATTTTCTATATTACGACTCCGTAGTGAAGTTACTTCATTTTTTAACACCGTTATAATTCATAAACATTTCGTCCCGATTATCCGTTATTCTCCTCGTCGGAAAGACGGATTACCGGATATAGCTCACGCCATAGCTCAATTCTGACTTTATTCGAGCGCTAAAATAACACATGATTGCAACGCATCTTTCCGAGCGCATCCGATGTGCAACCGTGCTTTTAACCGCGATAGCCCGCTAGTTGGACTTTCAACTCTGGTAACGTAACACCTGAAACCCCCTTTATATATACGCGTTTCACGTGTGCACGAATACTTATGCGCGCACAATAAGCCGCAGGCTTCAAGGAAGCCAGGGCTGGCGCATCTCCGACACAAGTGCATCTTACAAATCTCGAAAAGAAAACAATACGGAAAGCAGGATCGCATATAATGCCTTTACATCGGCAGCTTTAATATAAGTTAGAGTGGAAGAATATAAAATACGAAATTTTCGTTAAAAAAAAAAAAAAAAAAATCTTTCTTTTAGTAAAACGTTTCAAGATAGCGAGCTAGTAGCACGACGCATCTGATAGCTGAGTTTGACAGCAAAGTATAAGAGATACGAAATTTTCAGATCGGTGTACCTTTTCTAGCAAAATACACAATCGAAAAATCACGGCGCACCCAGAGATTACAGTCCATTTAGCCTAATGGTTAAGGCAGCCCTGCACGTAGGGCGAGCCGCGGGAGAAAGATGAGGCCGTGTCCGCGATCGTGACTGCCCGTGACATACACGCTCACGTTATACATACATCTCTCCCCGTTGCTGCCGCGCCACGGATCTTCAATGGGAAAGAGAGAGAGGGAGAGAGAGAGTGAGAGAGAGAGAGAGAGAGAGAGAGAGACGAGGCGTTCGGTTACCACACGATCGCACTGCCGATGAACGCCGTTCCTCGTTCGACCAACGAATCCGCCTTGCACGACTGCGCCGATAAAAGTCCTTATCCGGGTATCATCATCGTCCTCGGGGCGTGCGCGAGGTGACGATAAAAATTATTACAGAGTGCGTGCACGTGTGAATCCATCCGCGCGCGAGGACTCGCGTGATTTTCGATAATTAATTACGAGCGAGTTGCGTACTGATTCCACAGTCTTTGAAATATCGTCCGATAGATTAAATCGAACGCGTTGATATCATATCCGTGCAATGCTCGATCATGTTTATATTTGCCAGAAAAATACTTAGAGCTCAGTAAGAGGGGGAGGGGAGGGAGGGAGGGAGAGAGAGAGAGCATTTCTCTTTTCTCGGCAGTCTCGAGTTATTATCGTTGTAAAGGTTCTTCCGTTGGCCAACGAGCTATCGACATCTAAGCATCTCGCGGATGATAACGAGAATTATTGCCCGAACGATCGTGATGGCCGCGGTATAAATCATACATCGTGCGACCGCCGAGACAAAAATCTGGCACTCCCAGCACGAGAAATGTATTCGAATGTATGGCATAATTAAGTGCCAATTTATTGCTAATTTGTTTTTAATCAATGGGATGTATTGCTTTTATCAATTAACGGGCAATTTATTTTAAAGATGAGAATGCTGATTTCACTTATGCTTCCACTTCGAAAAAAACATTTGCAGCAAATCGGAAACAAAAAATTCGATATTAATCGCAAATAGATTCCAAAAATATTAAAATTCATCTCTATTTCTTCTCATTTGAAACAAAAAACAAAAATTTTCCCTTAAACTGGCTGAAGAAAACTAGTGCTTGTCATAGGATATTTTCGATTTATGGCTTTTTTTTATGAATAAAAAAAGATCTATCTTTAGATCGCAAACCACATTTTTCACTATGAATCGCTGCTATTTTTTGAAAAATCAATATTTTAAAAATCGGCTATGGCAAGCACTAGTTTTATTCATTTAGTTTAAGAGAAAATTTTTATTTGTTATTTTGGGATGAGAGGATCTCTATCGCAAACACCGTTTTTAAAAATTCCGTTCGGGAAAATAGCTGCCAAGCCCTCAGTTTTTGATATTTTTTATTAAAATTTTGGGGAGATATTTTCAAAAGACTACTCTCTACAAAACGTATATTTTTATTTTTTAATAAAACATAATTTTACCCACAATAAAAATTCGTTAATTTCGATCTAGTTTTAGATTTGTCAAACGTATATATATAATCCCTTAATCAAATTTTTTTACAACTATGTAAACTGCATAATATAAGGCTACATTAATACAGATCTGTTTTTCTTAGTATTCTTTTTTTTACATTATATTATTTCGATATTTTATAATCGATTTTGTCATCGAAACAACTTTAATATTTCATCTTATTAAGATTTTTTAAAATTAAGCACAAGTGTGAATTTTGAAGATTTATAAATTTGAGCGATATATATTGAAGCGAGAAAATAATAAAATTCAATAATAAAATTTACTATTGAGAAAGAATACATACGCGAGGGTGTAATTTCGCAATCGCATTGATCGCGATAGTGCCACCGCGTGTAGCTTCTGATCGAATTGTAACTTCCGGCTGCAGCCAATGCGAAATCACGTGTCACGTATTATCCGCGATGCGTTTTCTCACGCGGCCGATGGAATCGACCGAGGCGAGAGGTATCGGGGCAATCGGGCGGACGATGAGGCGGGGAAGATGAAGCCGGACGCGGGTAGGAGTAACAGATCTTCATCTGTAACATCGCAAATTGAACGAGGGTTTGCTGCGACCGCCGTCTCGCACCGCAAGTCAATGCATATCTACGGCGCGATATTGGCCGGTAATACGTAACGTATCGACTTGATTTAAATTACCTTAGGCCGCCAGGTATGCCTGTTATTTGCAACTCGGTCCTCTTTGCCAGCGATAAATTATTAGACGCGTACGTGCGGATCTGCGTTGAATTCGAGCATCGCCTCGTCGCTTTTTCATCATCCGCACGGATCGTTTTATATAGAATGCCCATTAATTTTATAATAATTAATATACGTACGATCTCCTCGTTCGAGGATTACGTCATCGAGAGATAATACAACGGCAGATTGCAAGATTGAGCGGATCGCGCACGTACGTACGCTACTTCGAAGCGTGTAAGATTCCCTTAATGGAACTTATTGCGATCTAGCGAGGGCGTGATTCTATTTCAATATCAGTCTGCCTGTGTGCGGTTCTTCGTATACATCATTTCCTGCCGTTGAAAATCCTTCGGCGATGAACTACATTCCATTGTCACGCGTAGATTTCGCTGATAAGATCACGCGGCCAGCATTGCCTTTATATTAAAAATGATTAGTGCGCTGATTGCGTGCAAAGTAGCTATTAATATTTGAGACGTAATGTCTGGTGGTCATGATTTTATTTTTGACAGGACATAAAGAGGATCTTCGAAATCTTGCTTTATATTTTTATGATATCTCCAACGTCATTTGGATCAATTTCTTCCTCTTTTCAAGATAAATTTTAAATCATTTTTTAATATCCTCAGATTTGTAAACATTTTTTTAATAATCAGAAATTATGTTTGTTCGAAATTTTACGTTAAGGGAACGCGAGTTAAAATTTTTCTTTTACTTTTAGGTTCAATCTATCACGTATTTATTTTGATATTTTAAGCTTTCGGATTTTATTTTGAAATTATTTAATTTCTAATTTTGTCAAAAGGTTTCTTTTTTAAACATTTAAATGTAAGACTGTTAATTTATTATTCATTCGAATACAATTCTTATATAAAAGCATATCAAAATCCTCAAGAATCCCTAAACGTGAAAAATAGAGGCAAAAATTTGACTCGAGAATCATTTTAGGAAATCGATGTTTCCTGTGAGATTTTTTTCCCGCGAATTCTTTCACGTGGAGATTGCGTTTGAAGTGCTTAACAGGTGTGTTTCGCTTCGTGAAGCAAGGGATGGGCACCGTCCACGTGTATATTGCGGTCACTCGTCTTTCTTTATTGTTTTTTTTCTTTCCCTTCCTCATTCACGTTTAACGTTATCGAGGACTCTTTTGTCCCGTCACACGCATGTGCTACAATAGGCGTTTCGTTTCGAGAGGTAAGAGAGCGAACGCACTAAACACTCGCAAATAGCAAATAGGGCAGGTAGAGGCGCAGTGCCTTAATTGCCGTCTTCCTCCTCGAGATTGGCATGCCAACCATGAAGTAATGCCTACTCGTATGGAGAGTCACCGCGAAAGATGCGACACGCTTCCTCAGACTCGCCGCAAGAGTCAAACGCCTTATTAGCGCCTTTCCAATCGACTTTCAAATGCGCATTGGAAGCGCTCACGCGGTCCCCTCGAAATCGGTTGCATTCGACTTACACGAATTACAGATGAAGTAAACGAACTGTTTCCCATTTTGTTAAAGATTTAAAAAAGGAGAGAGAGAGAGAGAGAGAGAGAGTTTTTGCTAAAATTATATCTTGAAAAAAAAAGTTGTTAACAATTATGTATTTTTTTAATTAAAATATTTATTTTATTATTTTGTATTATAATACAAAATAATAAAATAACTTTTATTACTAACTCTTTTACACGCGACGATTATGATAGAAAGTTCAGATACTTCTCTTTGAAGAATGCGATGGAGAAATTTTGACCGTGTAATTTCGATATGGTCTAAAGTCGTTTTAGAAATTTTTCGAGCTTTTTAGCCACGCCAGTTCTCGTCAGACACAGACCGTGACATAGAACTTGCGTGCCGATCGAAGGCATGGTCGCTTTCCTTACAGAGGGCAGAAAGGCGCGGCGTCTGTCAGGTACCTTTAAAGACAAGTTAAAGACTGAAATTACACAGCGAGGCGCAATCTATCTCTAGTCTTGCAAAATTCCTTCCCACGTTTAAAGACCCACCATCCATCAATCTACATATAACAAAGAGAAAAGATCTTTATATCTATATAAATACGTTTATACGTCAATTCTCTAGATATTCCGCAGAGGCAATCAAAATTATCTTACATAAGTAAAAATTTTATTGAAATTATTTTGCAATAAAAAGAGATGAACTTTTTCGGCCATAAACATTTCAACAATCGCATCGTATCTGCCTTTACTTTGCGTACAAAAAAAAAATCGAAACAATCGATGGCGAATAGTAGCGGCGGAACACGTGAGGAAGAAACGGGGAGACAGGAAGGCAAGCGAGGAAGCACCAAGTGCCTCCACCCGGGGTGACGGTCGGAGGGAGGTGAGGCGGAAGGGAGGGTGGGTATCTTCTATCCACATCGCTCGCCGCCACCGTCGTCATCGCGGCGCGTTAAGTCCAGTAGATAGATGCGGCCTAAGTCACCGGACGCGGACAACGGACGTTCAAGCGGGAGAGCTCAGTGATTACGAGGCTGATTGGCCGCCGCCGAGATGAGACGGCGGCGTCCGTTCTGTCGACCGCAGCTCGTGACGGAACAAGCGCGCGCTCTCTTGAGAGAAAGAGAGCTTTTTTCTTTTTTTTTTCTTTTTTTTTTCTTTTTTTTTTTTTTTTCTTATTCATTCGCGTACCGCGCCATGCGCTGCCGCCGTCGCCGGCCGCGACTGCAACCGGAATACGGCGGTCGTACGCGAGGGTGGCGATCGGGGGGAGGGGAGGAGGGGGGGGGGAGAGGAAGAAAGTGGAATATACCCTCTACACCGCGGTGCCCGTATATAATTTCATATCGCGGCGACCCGGTGCGCCGCGTAGGGATAGGCGCCACGCCCACCTGTGTGTCTCTTGGGCGCCAGCCCAAGAGTTGCGTCTCCTTTCGTCTCCTGTGCACCGCAGCGCGCTGCTTTGATGCTGCTGCTGCTATTCCTGCCCACGGCTCCTCGAATCTTTGTGTCGTTTCTTCCTCGCCGGCCTGCTTGCCGCGGACAACTCGCCCGAAGAATGGGCTTTCGGGGGACACGGGCGCCGTAATTTGCCGTGTAATTTTCGGTCAAAAATAAAAAAAAAATACTATAAATATATAAGAAGATATAAAAATACATTTTATATATTTTCTGACTTTTTGACATTTTGTAGCAATCTCAGAGCGAATAGATGGATAAAAGGTGCGTCGAGATCGAGCTTGATATCAAACATTGACATACGCAATGTTCTCCTCTGCTCTCATCCGTTATTTATTTATTATTATATCGGTTCTTTGATTTTGCGCCTCTCTCTAACTTTATCGTCACCGCTCTATCAACTTGGTTTCATTCCATCCGTCACTTGAACTCGCTCAATTTCCGTCGCGAATGCCGCGAATCTGCTAAACCGCAACGCGTGACGACCTAACTGCATTTCGTTTGAAGCCTTAAGGCCGATCTCCGCGAAGTCAAATGGATCCTCGTCCTCTTCTTCGCCAATCCCTTCTCCCCCTCTCTCTCTCCCCCCCCCCCTCCCACTTTGCTCTCTCTTATTCGCCGCCCGCGCGATTCCATTTAGCGCGTTCCGCAAAACGCGCGAGTACGATGCCCCCCCCCCCCCGTCCTTTTCTACCTGTTTTTTTTTCCTTTTTGCATTGTATGGAGTGCCATTGTCTTTTTTTGCGTCGTAAGCGCGCGTTTCAGTAATTGCACAATTTCTATGCGACGCTACGTCGCATTACTCTATTTTAACGTTGGTCATGAAAGTTATTCAACGCGCTGTTAGCCTTGTGGACGAGACTATCATTTTTTTTTCTTTTTTTTTTTTATATTTCATACGCCGGATTTATAATTACAAATGCGCGAATGCGAGGGATATACATGAGACTATATTTTTCAAAATTTTCGTACGCATTGAATTTTCTTTCCATCTATTTTTTTTGTCACACTGCGTATATCACAGGAAATTAATCAGTTTATTACTGATACTCAAAAAAATCGAAAAGTATCGTAGAACATAAAATTAATATTCCGTCAAAGTTTCGCAATCGGTGATCATGTGTCATTCACTCTCTCTTTCTCCCTCTTTCTCTCTCTCTCTCTCTCTCCATTATCTTGTTCTATCGCTCTTGGCTATTCTTTTTTTTCATTTTTTATTTTTATTTTTAGTTTCATTTTTAGTTTTTACTTTTAATTTTAATTTTAATTTTTAATTTTTATTTTTATTGCACTACGCACTATTAATTTCGTCTTGTTTGAATCGCAAGACGAAAAAAAAAAACGAACTCGAATCCGAATTACAAAATGCGCCTATGCAAAATCTGGCACATTGTGACCGACTAAACGAAACGATCTCATTAATATCTTACTGCATACCACTTTCACTATTCGGCTCTTCGTGTTCGCCGTCGCGGCGGATGACTTCGCGAACAGCGAAGTCTTCATTTCCATCTATTAAGCAAACCCTTTAATCAATATTTTTTCATCAACTACCATCTCGACGAGCTCGTGCTTCGTCCGAGCTGCTTCCGCATTATTTTCGAAATTCGCTAATCACCTGATTATACGCCCGTCTCGTAACCTGTTTAGATGCACTGTCCGTCCATTATGCTTGAGAAGAGATTTTCCGAAGATAACATCTCGCGCCGAGTCTTGAATGGATCTAGTGTGACTGATGATATGTAAATACTTTTAAACAATTTAAATTAATAAATTAAATTTAAATAAATTTAAATAATTATATTATCGATTTTATAAGAGATTTCCTCTATATATAATTTATAAGTATATAGATGTCACGATAGATATTAATTGAAATGATATTTCTAGTGTAATAGAATTATTAAATATCATTGTTCAATACATAACTGGATGTGATATAATTTTCAATCCAAAGATTCGACGAAATATATCAACCTAATTAAATTTCACACAGCATCTTCTAAGGATAAACGCCTAATGCGAAAATACCTAAGTTTTCGCATAGAAATATAGTGACTTCTTCTAGTATTCCCGACTTCGATCTTCTTCTATAGATATTCAATTTACGTTATGTATTCAAAGAATCCTCCTTTTAGCACAAATTGTTATTGTGGCACTTTATAGACTTTCGGGTCTTTCCTTGAGAGAGACTCTCAAGATTTTAACGATGTCTAGTCTTTGAACACTATATTCCATTCCATCTTCCATCACTTTCTCGCATGTTTTCTTTATTTTGTCTTCAGAATTAGAATGAATGGATGATCTCTTTTTTTTTCCCTTTTGAAAAGAAAATATATTCTTGTAATAAAAAAAATTAAATTAACATGAAAAGTCTTCCATGTTGGATCAAGTTTTTTTTATCGATATTGTTTTATTAAAAAAGTTTTCTATTGATATTATTTTATAAAAAATTTTTTATTGTTGAAGAAGAAAAAATATATTCTTGTAATAAAAAGATTAGCATGAGAAGTCTTGCATGTGGAAAAGCCAAGTTCTCTATAAATATTATTTTATTAGAAAATTGAAATCATCGATCTAATAAAAATATATTTATGCGTGAATAAAGAGATGCGTGTTGAATGATGAAATGAATCGAACATTGAATGTTCATTTTTAATAAATATATAAAATAATTTGCAATATAACGATATAGCGAAAATCTCGGATAAGCCTTCCGCTCGTATCGAAGAGCGTTAAGCGACGGTTTTCTTCGCGTCCAACGAACGAAGACGTCGAAGACGACGGCCTCCTGTGTCGCTTTTTTCATGTCCACGCTTCTTAAAGGCCCTGTCGGATCAGAAGCTAGCCGATATCCGGAGTCCTGCGCTTCCCACACTCGGCTCGCACGACCCCACATTAACTTCATTCGTAGCCCGGACCACGTCGAGATGCGCGACTGATGCGTGTCCGGGAGATAGAAGCCGAAGAGAGCGAAGGAGGAGGATGAGGGAGTAAACCATGCCCGAGTGTATTACGAGAATCGATCGGCTTCCCTTCGGCATCTGCTTTTTTCCTTCTCTTGCTCGGCTTCTTCTACTCTTTTTAACTCACGTCTCCGGCTGAATGAACGCGGCTCGCCGCATGAGTTCCTCCTCCTCTGCCCTCCGTCCCTCGTCCCAGTTGATACCGTATACGAATCTTTAACGCGATTGCCAAGTTTATCTCCGGGACTGATAGACAAGCAATTGCGCCAAGTGTAGAGTTCGCGATAGCTTTGCAGTCCGGAAGGATTAAGGCGGTTTTGTAAAGGGAGGAAGCATATTCTCTTCTCATGCTTTATACATTTTGCAGAATAAATTTATATAATATTTAAATTATATTTAATTATTATTTAAATTATCAAAATTTTTAATAATTCTTTAAACAAATTTTTTTTTTCCTTTAATTTTGCGAATTTGGAATCGAGCCTTCTTGTTTAAACATTGCCGAAATTTGAAATTCAAATTCTAAATATTTATTTCACAGTAAAATTCAACAGCTCGGGTTTTGATCGAAATCATATGGATGAGACGCTTCGAATTTTCTGATCCTTTAATCTTATATGCAGGTAGCTTTGGTTTCCCGCCTCTTTGATCCTCGCATAGTTCGCGTAGCTATTTCGAACGATCGAGCGTGTCGAATATTTTACATATCGATAGATCATGATGTTAAGTAAAAGTTATGTAAAATGATTTTTCTATTTTGAAATTTTAGAATTGTTTGTTGATGTTTGATTTTTGCATTGTCCATATTATTGATATTCGGGACGATAATTTTAAATCTCGGTTGGACATCGAGTTTTTTTTTTTTCCGACTTGACACTGCGCTTTCTCAAAGATATCTGCCTGAGAAAATTTATACATCCGGTGTGAAATAATATATAGGTGTGAAATAATTTGCTTTCGTCGCGCGTCCCTTTTTGTCTGACCTGTAATTTTTTACACGCGTGTCAGCATCTTTACGTCAACGTGCCTCTTTAAACGTGACGGATATTCAAAGGCGACGGTATAACGTCTTATAATCGACCACCCGATAGTTTCTTAAACTCTCGCTAACGGGTATTAAATTAACGCTTCATCGACGAGGACATTGAAAATAAATGCGAGGAGCAAAGTCGACATTAACCAACGTGTATATTCGTTTCGTGCGTGTAATTAAGAGTTATCGCGTTGACGCGATTAAACAACGAGATCCTGGCCCCTGACGAGAAGAGGAGCGCTAGAAGGCTAGAAGGTGTATCTCCCGTTTCAGGAAGACGCCGCGCGAGATGGCGAAACGCGATGCGCCGAGGATGTTCGAGGCGTTCGTAGCGACCGATCTCTGCCACGACCCGTCAGCGGCGCAGAAAATTGCGCTCACGTGACGCCCGGATAGCATAAGTACACCGTGGGCATCGGCGCCGGGATTTGCGGGGTCGACGCCAACGGTCGAGAATAGGAGAGCGGGAGAGGGATGAGGGAGGAGAGGAAGGAAACGAGGGATATACCGGGAGAGATGAAAAAGGTGAAACGAAACAAAGCCGCGGGGACGAGCTCCGGGAAAAGCCTTAAATCCTTGAATGAGCTGGTCAAACTGGCCCCGCTGAGTCGAATGAATGGTTCGCGGCAGCAGTTTCAGTCGATCGCGCGCGCGCGCGCACAGTTTGAGCTCTCGAGCGGTCCTTCTTTTCCCCCTCCCTCCCTCCCGCCGCCGTTTGTCGCTTTCTCTCGTTCGTTCCGTTCGCCGCCGGCATCGTCACCTCGAGCGAGGATGAATCATCGGTATGCTATTCGCCTCTAATTATATGTCATAACAATTTAACTGTGCGACAAGGTCCTTCGATTCTCCCTCCTCCTCCTCCTCTCCCCCCCCCCTCTTCCACCCCGCTAGTTTACCCCTTCATTCTGTCATCGTAAATCGAACGTTTTCAGCATCCTTGATATTTCCACAATCGTTCTTCCTCATCGGCATCTGAATGATAGGCCGATTTTGGTCCGATCGTCTTCGCGAATCGTTCGCGGATGCGCTCGATCAATGAATTTCACGCGTCGATCATCTCGCGCCGCGCTCTGTTTGCCGACGATGGGATCGAATTAGACGCGAGAATGTTTCTTGCATGAGAACAGTGTTCCTTATTTGCAATGTAATAAATCGCGAAATTGTTCGCGATTAAATCGTGAGTTTACAGGAGAGAAGAATCGAGTTTAAGAGACAGAGATAACTGGATTTGAAAAACGGATTTGGAACCGTGCAAATGAAAACTTTATATCCTTCCGGAAATATCGAAATGGAATGCGTATCAATAATTGAGAATATATATTGTCTAGTTTAAAAATACCGCGTCCGACGTACTTAATTTAATTCGATATAATACCACTTCTCGTATCAATGATCGATTCGAAACGAATGAATATTAATATTTTCGTGTCATATCCATCCAAATCTAGATAGCTGACATATGAGAAAGAAATGAGAATTGATTAAGGAGTTACATACATATATTTGACAGACTTAAAACTAGATCGAAATTAACGAATTTTTATCGTAGATAAAATTATGTTAAAAAATGAAAATACATGCCTTAAAATAATCTTTTGAAAATATCTCCCCAAAATTCAATTAATAAAAAATATGAAAAATTGAGGCCCTAGTAGCTATTTTCTCAAACGGTGTTTTTAAAAACAGCGTTTGCGGTATCAGAAATGGCTCTGTTTCCTCTCATCTGAAATAAAAAACAAAAATTTTCTTTTAAACTAGATGAATAAAACTAGTGCTTGCCATAGCCGATTTCAAAAGTATTGATTTTTCAATAAATGGCAGCTGTTCATAGCGAAAAATGTGATTTTCGACCTAAAAATAGGTCTTTTTTTATTTATAAAAAAAAGCCATAAATCGAAAATATCCTATGACAAGCACTAGTTTTCTTCAGCCAGTTTAAGGGAAAATTTTTGTTTTTCGTTTCAAATGAGAAGAAATAGAGATGTCTTTACCATTTTTATAAATATCATTCGGTTAAATAGTCGTCAGAAAAAAAATCAATTTTTGATAATTTTTATTGAAACTTTGGCGAGATATTTTCAAAAAATTATTTTGCAAGCATATCTTTTTATTTTTTAATAAAACATAATTTTACCCACAATAAAAATTTGTTTAATTTCGATCTAATTTTATTCCTGTCAAAGATATGTAACTCCTCTCTCGTGTGGGGGAGGATATGCGAGTGACGGAAACCGACCACGTGGCTTCCTCTCGCAGAAACTGCGACTCGACATCCGTGAAATCCCCCTCAATCTCCATTTCCTCCTCGCACCCACGAACCTAGCAATGCCGGTCTTTTACCACTCTTCATATCCTGTTTAAATATTAAATTTGTGTCTCGATAAACTCGTAGGATGCAGTCGCGCCCGCGGGTCGATTCTCGTACTCGCGTACTTGGCGGGCGATTGCTAATTTCACGCCTCGATCTTTCGATCTACCTTCGTATTCGGACGAATGCCTCGCGCTCGTGACATCTTCGTAATTATTTTCCATTCTACAAAGCGTGCGGGAAAGTAATTTTTTTTAGGTGACGGTGATTTATTCCGTGCCTCCTCGTACCAGGTATCGACAATTGACGGAGAGAAACTGACCGCTCGACCGTGGAGGAGGAAGCGATGTTAGCGAGTTAGGCAAAAATCAATTCGCCTCGTGAAAAAAATTAAAAATAATAACAGATCTCGGAATAATCTTAATTAAAAGATCTCTTAATTAAGAAATCTCCCTCCACATATCTCGCTTCTTACGTCGCGTGCGCTAAGTGATAAAGCAGAAAGAAGCCAAATACAATCTCGTTCCTTTTTAATCATTTCAATCGAGCTTTGTACATGCGGTCGACCGTTCGCACTTAAATCTCCTTATTCCGTTACGCGTGCACGTAATTTAATTTGACTTATCTTTCGGGGAAAGAGGTCGGCGGCTCTCTCGTGAAAAACCGCGACATACCTTCCTCGTCCATTTGCCTCTCTAATTAGTCCCCGGCGAAGGGGTGGGGGGGGAGAAGGGTTCGAGCTCGAATGAGTCGCCGTAGGTGGACAGCGGCGTGTCCAACGTGTTGTCGTGGGCGGTACCAACGAGAGAGAGAGAGAGAGAAGCAGGAAAAAGGTAGCCTCGCCCCGCTCTCGCACATCTATATCGACGCATTTCCCCTGCCCCCCCACCCTCCCCCCTCCTCCCTCACCGTTCCCGCAGCCTTAACAGCTGGGGAATAAAGTTACAATAACTGTCGAGATGAAATGTAGAGTGAGATATCATTCTTGTCTTTCCTTCTTTCTCTCTTACCTTCTCTATCCATCTTTCTCTTGAGTATCACGGACTAGTTTTTTTTTTTTTTTTTTTGTTTTTTTTTTACGGCACCGCTTTCGTGGTGTTGAAAAAAATTGACGTTGATATAATGTCGTGTTAATCATCGATGAGATTCCTTCGTTGTGACGTTCTAATTAACAAGCAGTTTCTATTAGGCCCGGCGCGATATTTCTGGATATTATCGGGCGCCACGATCGAAAAGTATAATGCGGGAGGACGTTATCGGGCGTGTTTAACGAGTTTCTCGCTGGTCATCGTTTCGAGAGACGGAGTCTCGAAACGCTCCGCGTCCTTATCTCTCTCTCTCTCTCTCTCTCGTCGCGAAATTAAGCACACGTTCTCACACGAGCGAAATGAATTAAGATCGCGACGCGATACTTGTTCCCTCTTATGCCGCGTCATTGATTTCACCGCGGGACGCTTCTACTTTGATCTACTATGTCGACGGAATAGGTTTATACGTCCTCGGCGCGAGCACAATGGTCGACGTCGAACAATCGGCCGTCGCTACACGTGCGTCGAATCACGCGAGCGCGAGACAGCGCGAGGGCACACACGGACGCGGGCGGCCGATTTAATCGAGATCGTATCCTAAGGTCTCCTCTTTTCTTTTCCCTTACGAGCCTGTCGTCGGGTCGTCTTTGAAACTGCCACGTTATATATCTTTCCCTCTCCCTTTCTCTCTTTCTCTCTCTCTCTTTCTCTGCGTCACGTTGCCATTTGTTAGCATCGAGTGTCGTTTAAAAAGAAGCTCAGACTGACTAGAACTATGCCAGGGGTTGGGATTTGACTTAAGTTGCGCGAAAGACTCGTGCCAAGTTTAATCGCGTTGAACATCGGAATATCCGAGACTCGATATCCATTCACTGTAGCTTCTCTCTCTCTCCGAAAATAGTCTTTCTCATTTTAACTAAAATTCTTTTACACATTATAATTCATATTTTTTCGCGTCGTGGAATTTTAAAATATATACGCGTAAATATAACTCTCTCTCTCTCTCTCTTTTTCTCTATTATATCAATTTAAAATGTTTATACACAATTTAATTATTTTTTTTAATTATATATATATATATATTTTTTTTTTTTCTTAATTATATTACTTAATTTTTCTTTTTTACGAGAAACCGTTATCGACATTTTTCATCAGTTTCGTATCATTATTTCAATATCATTAAACAAGATATCATATTCTCTTCATCATAAAAGTCCTTTTTCTACGTAATTATTTTCAGTTTGAAGTTATTTCTAAGATTACAACGAATCTATTTCTGGGAATATATTTTTTCGTAGGTAAATAGAAAAGATGAATGGAGAAATTTAAGTGAAAATTATAGGATATATATATATATATATATATATATATATATATATATATATATATTTGCTAGCTCTTCGTGTTACATTATTACTGGAGATAATTATTTTAGGATATTATTCATCAAGAATTAAAGAAGAATCTTACGATTGTTCGAATGCTCGGTCGCGTCGTCCCGATAAACGAATCCATCGTACCGTGAGAAGATGACGCGTTAATTGAACGCGATCGGTTATCGGTCCTTCTCGATCATCGTCATCGAAAATACGTGCGTGCAATCACGAACGAGCACAGCACGCGTCCCTGTGTGCTCGCGTAGCATGACTTAGGGGACTTTGCGGCCGCTCCGTGTGTAGTCCTTTTAAATCAATTACCGCGATAAAGATTCCGCAAGACTACATGTATATACGTGACATAAGTGTGTGCGTGCGTACGTGCGTGCGTGACATCCGATATACACTCGGCTACATACGTCTCTTATCTCGTATCTTCCTTTCATTTCTTTTCTCTCTCTCTCTCTCTCTCTCTCTTTTCTCATTCCCCTACCGTCCCAGATTTCTTCGACTTCGACCATTCGCCTTCTTCCTTTTACGGTGCTATTCCTTCGCTCCTTCGGCGCGCTTCCTCGCTCGTTTCCTCGCTCGTCCCCTCTTCCCTTTCCCCTCTCCCCTCCCTCACTATCTCGGATCTGATTCGATTTGTCGTACAATGCTGTTCACGATGTGATTACATGCCGGAGGTCCCTTGCAGTCTCGGCGCGATGCCGGAGCTTAGGCGGCGTGTAAGTTTACAAAGTACGACGCTTCTTGGGTACAGACTTTCGTGGATGATCGGTGCATCAACTCGAATAACGTTACTGTTACTAATAAATGGAAGCGATTTGGTTTCGCGTTTGAAATGATGAAAAGATAAATTAGTAAATATATTAATTATTGTTATGATTTTGAAAAAATTTATAAATCATCTCTTTATAAGGGGTAATTATTAATAATTAATTACGCCCACCGGAGAGTTATATTATTTTAGAAATATTTCTTTACCATAATTTATCATAATATGAAAATTTCGTGCAAACAATGCAACATCTTATTTCTGATTAAGTGAAATATAGTAGAGGAAGATCTTATAATTTTAAATATTTTATAATATATATTTATAATATATTTTATAATATTTATAATATAGTTGTTTTTATAATATATATTAGTTATTTTTCTAATATATTTTTAAATATATATTTTATGATATTTATAATATATTTATTTTTATAATAAATTTATAATATATTTTTAACTTTATTAAAAAAAAGATATATATATATATATATTATACTTAAAGCAGATCTTATAGATTTTATATGAGCGGCTCCGTTAAAATCGTAAATAATATATGTAGTTAAACAGCTGACAATATTTTTCATCTCCTTTTAAAATATTTTGGGCACATACATTTGTCGCTAATTATTGTCGAATGGAGTTTAATGAATAGTTAATTATTATAGACAGCAGATGTTATTAAGATTCGATCCACTTTTCTAATCGAGACGCACAAGCCGCGATCCGTACGCACTGAATCGTGAAGACAGAAGCGCGAAATGATGATAGGGAAAGAAACCACACTGGTCTCCATCTATATGAACGTCAGCTTTTTTCTATACGGGTCAGAATATGTTCCCTTGCAGAGGCGACAGGAGCGAGACGGTACGGCTGTCCGTGATGCGTTAAATTAAAGTTTAACTGCGAGGCAGCTGATGGCCCGGGCCGGGTTAGAGATGAAATTCGTGATTTCCTCCGTCTTACCATCGGCGCCGCATGCTTTTGAAATGATTCGTTTGATAAAAGCAGCGCGGCAGATGCGGAAAAGTATATCCGCATTTAGCTTCGTTCATTTTCCTTTCCGTACCGTGACCAAGAATTTGTCTCATCATTTATTCTAATTGTTAATCAAAATGTTTGCGAAATGTTTGGGAAATTTCGTAGATTTGAATGTACATCTACTTTAATAAACAACAGGATTTTTCAGATGATAACGAGAGTCGATGATCACTTCGAGAAAGACGACTCAATAGCTAGTTGCTATTAAAAGCTAGAGAGCAATAATATTCTTTGATAATTCTTTTTCTCTTTCTTTCAATTGAATGAAAGATAACTCTTAGCAGTTGACTTTTTTTTTTTTTTTTACTGAAAGTGCAATCTTGCCAGCAAAGTGTTTTTTCGAGGACTGTTATTGATTTTTGAATGATTACGTCGCGCAGATTAGTCGATTCCGCCGAGAGTGTCATTAGTGTTTCGCCAATCTGGGCATTTCCGCGAATGAACGTTTCTCTCTCTCTCTCTCTCTCTCGTTCTCGTCGTAAGCGCGGCGCATCACTGCCTGTATTAATCCGGCACTTTGATCGTAAAATTTACATTCGTGTACCTTCCGGACTCCTTCCGTATGCGTTCGCCATCTCGGCGAGCCCCTCCGGGCTATCCCCCATCCCCCTCCCCCTTTCCCTTTCCCGATCCCCTGACGTGTCTTACAACCCTTTCCTTGCTTAAATCCAAATAAAGGTCGAGATTCTTGAGTCGTTGGGCCCTCCTTGCCTCCCGCGTCCACCCTCGTCGAAGGCGCCGTTTCTTCAAACCCTCTCGGATTGGAGCCGCGTATCTCTCTGTCTCTCTTGGTCACATTTGCTTTACAGACCTTCCAACTTCGTTCTCTCTTTTTCGTCTCACCCTCGTCTTGTATTTCTCATCCTCGTCTCGCGGTCTCCCGCTCTTCCACTTCGTCGCGACTTCCTCTTCGTCTCCGTCTCTCTGCGACCATATAGATCACCCCCTCTCTCTTTCTCCGTCTCTCCATCTCTCTTTTTCTCCGAGCACGTGCTCTCTTTCCTTCATCATGCGTTCTCCTCCCTCGATTCTCCCCTCTCGCTTGCCCGGCTTTTATCTCTCCTTTACCTCCGACTCGACTCACTCGCTCTTCGAGTAACGAGAGGAGAAACACCCTCGCTACTTTTAATCGACCCGCGCTTTCTTCTGCTTATACATACCTAGCCGGCTCTGCGCCCCCCTCTATCCACGCCCTCGTCCTCATCTCCATCCTCCTCCCCCTCCCCCTCATGCCACCCCTCGACCATCTCCCGCGCAACCCCCGCCAGGCCCTCCCGACCTCCCGCTTCTTACTTCTCATCTTTACCACCAACATCGTATATAAATACCTAAGGGCGTTGTCTTTGGTCTTTCGCGCGTTTTGCTACGCTTGTCTCGAGTTCGCGTTCTCTTTCTTTTTTTTTTCCGTCTAAAAATTCGAAGCTAAAAAAAACTCGCCAGACATCGCGCATTTTTAGAATTGACTGATTTTTATTGTGTTTTTTTTATCAATTGATTATTTTAAGAGAGCAGAGACAGTTTTAAGTGTCATATAGAAACAGAGGCGTCAGGAGGCTGGTTTGGCCGGGTATTAATTTTGAATGAGATCGTTAAATGTTGATTCAACGGAGGAGCTTCGCAGTTAGATGTTACTCGCTAGAGACGTGGTTACAATGGAATCAACCTACGGGAAAATTAATCGCCGGCTAGGAACAATCGATCCTTATTAGCTCTGCCTTGCAACGACACTTATTCGCGATTCTGACTTTTATTCTTATCACAGTGACAATTTATTCAACATAAAGATACTGTAGGAACAAGGAAACGTAATGAAACAGTATTTTGATTAGCGCTTCAACATAAGAAACATTATTTCGAATTGACTCGCGTCTCAATTAATCGCTATTAATCGGACTCAAACGCGCGATGATAAGAAGATAACGGGCATTGTTCGCGATTCGCGCAAGATATTCACGCGTCTTCTCGCGCGCTCTCAGCATATCTCATCTACTTCCCCGAGAGTATATCCACGGGAGCTGAGACGATTCCGATAGACAAAGAAGATTGAGTGCAGGTGTAGGATCAAAGCGGGGAGGAGGGAGGAGAAGAGTCCGCTATATGTAAGGATAGTTTCGCGGTTTATGGGCAATTACTAGGGAGGTCGTAACGTCTTTATATATACATATGTATATATATATATATATATATATATTACATATGTAACAACGGCGCACAAGCCTTTCGAAGCCATACACAGATAAACATTCCGCGGCCGCACGTGCGTGCGTGCTTCTCCTCTCTTTCTCTCTTCATCTCGCTCTCTCTCTCTCTCTCTCTCTCTCTTTCTCTCTTCCCGAGGCCCCTCACGACGCATACGAGGGAGAGGACGGTAGGGGGATACATCACCTTGCTTACCACACGGCCCGTATACCTCAAATACACTACGAGTCAGTCAGTTAACTCCGAGTCAGACCTTTCACTTCGTGGTCCAGAGAGCACGCCATGGCGCGCACGATGGTTCCCACAAGTGGAAGCCCTCGCCGGTCGGGTCCGATGCTACAGTTTGTTTCTCGTTTCCACGGTGGGCCGGGATGGGACGCGCGCGGGCGAACAGGACTCTCTCGGCGCGAACAGCGTGTCGGGCGCGGACTCCTCGTATCCGGAAGATCGCTCTCATTTTTGCGCGGACCCCCTCGGGCCTCGTAACATCGCATTCCCTCCCTCTCTTCGATCCGATAAATTATTATGATCCTTTAGCACGCTCTTCCAATTTTAAATTCCTATTCTATATTTTATATTCATTTTGTATTCCGTAATCTGATATTGTCATATAAAATCAATAATTTTTTGCATTTAATTAAAAGAAATTTTTCGTCTCCGTGAAATTTATACATATTATTATTTGCATAATCCAATTAATCTATTGTTGTAATTAATTTTTGTGATGCTTTGTCGGACTAAAAATTTGATGAGACTTTGGTATCGAAATTTAAATGCCTATTCCCGAGTAATTATTATATTACCGACAAATATATGACAATTATACGAGGCTTGACGAATCATTAGATTTATGTTTGATAGAAATACATGTACGATTCATGGATTTTATAAATGGAACAGATCCATAATACTAGTTACAGATCATAATATCGGATAATAAATGACAAATTGCGCTGATAATATGCCACACGCTTACCTCAGTACCACGCTACCAAAGCTTGACTTATCTTAGCTATTACTTAGCGCACGTTAATACCATGGTATTAAGCACATCGGCCATGATACTTGTTAATGTTAGTGACAGAAGTTCAGATGATGTGACCTCACACGATATTATTATTACCAGTATTATTACCGGTAAATATCGATCTCGCGTATTTATCTGACAACGGCGTGTAAGTATATTAAATATCATTTGTAACAAAAATGGCATCGGTACATTAATTATTATTTGACATATCAAATTAATGAGAAGATGTTTATTATATTTTGTATAATCGTGATTAATATAATATTATTTGTAATTCTAATATTTTATTTTATTTTATATTTATTTATATTTTTATATTTATTTATATTTATTTATTTATATTTTATTATTTTATTTTATTTTTATTTGTAATTATGATATTTTAATGTATGCAACTCTTTTGCGACCTAACATAAAAGATAAATCTATAATCATTTATTTAGAGACAAGCATTGCTTTAATATTCTATAAAAAAAATCACCATTATATTATTATAAATAAATATCGATCACATAAGTAAATCTCTCGAAAGGCAGATTATGCAAAGTCATATTAATACGACAAAGGGACGAAACGGACGTTTATCAATCGATTATCTACTTTTTTTCTATAACAAATAGCAGACTCCTCTATACGTCGACAACTGTCGGGGTGAGTACTTCAAAGGCATTTAATATTCCAATTGCCGTTATGAATTCGTTCTTGTTCCGGATCTGCTTCACACAACCGCGGACGAAAATAATGGCATCCGCTATACGCTTTGTTTCGCCGCCCAATCAAGGCGGGCACACCGCGATACACTCTTCGATGAGAGATTTATTATCGGCGTGATCGTATCGATTTAATCTCTCATTTGATGTCTCAAGCACGTTCTAGGAGTGTGTAGTACCTTGAAATGTAAAAATTATCAAAGCACTAGCCGCAAAAGACTGTATATAATCCAGTGTTTGTTACTTTCATAGGTTTAAAGAAAAATTCAAGAGAATACTCTCTGTAAATAATCTCTTACGGAAGCAAATGCTTTAATATCGAATATGAGTAACGGCTGTCTTTATGTCATCTTTCTAAAAGTTTTCTTCGATAAATGAGAGAAAAATTATTTGCTTTACTTATGCAAAGCGACGCTCAATGCAGCCGGTAGGAATGCAGGCTCGTAAAGTTCTATCGAATCGGAGCAACGGAATGACAACAGCGTATCCATATCTCGCCAGAGTGTGTAGCTTCCTTTTTTTTTTTTTTAAATGTACCTACAGGATGTAATACGCATACTCACATTTGTCGTAGTGCGTTCGTAAACATAATCGAAGTTGTGATTATTCGAATAGAATTTCACGGAATGGAGCTAAATAGATTCGGAGAGCCAAACAATTTGCGCGTCAGCTGATGGCTCATAAAGCCGTGTAAGGACA
Source organism: Cataglyphis albicans (assembly GCA_038406275.1). Taxonomy (NCBI): domain Eukaryota; kingdom Metazoa; phylum Arthropoda; class Insecta; order Hymenoptera; family Formicidae; genus Cataglyphis; species Cataglyphis albicans. The sequence goes on from JBCAUJ010000052.1 coordinate 1,839,615, forward strand.
ATGTATCGGTAGATGTTTGTTTTTTGGCGGATCCGATGCAATCCACTGTCACGCTGTTGCACTTTTCCTCAAGGCCGGATCGAATGCAATACGACCGTATATTGTAATTCGACTCTTTCATTCACACGCTCGATCGTTTCCCGACTTAAGGATGTATGCGCCATATGTCATATGTCATATGTCAAATGTCAAAAACATTCACAAAAATATTGATATATATTCATAAAAATTTCGTAGACTTCTACTATTTCGTCTGAGTATCTGTATAAAACCTGAGCAAAATTCTCTTAATTTTAGAATTTGTTTAAGTTTAAAATTAGTATTGATTCTTATGAAAAATCGCATATCGTAGCATTTATTGAAATTAGACAAGGAAAAAACATTGCAATAAAAATTTTCATATATTAAGAAAATTCTTTGTAAATATTTGTGCAAAATTTGATTTAGATCCACTTGTTTAAAAGTTATTTATTAAAAATTGTAGAAAAATATTCTCTCTCTCTCTCTCTCTCTCTCTCTTTTTGCAATTATTCGCTTTTTTGTTTTTTGTTGATTGAGGGGGATATTTACGATCAAAATTTTTTGTCATAACTTAGGAAAAATATTAATTACTATTTTTTTTATAATCTCTAGTCATACTTTAATTCTTTTTATAATTCGGATTTATTTATTTGATTCAAACAATATATAGACGTATTGCACATCGTAGATATTCCTTCGCGTATCTCTTGACGATTTCTCTCGACGCGTTCGGCAAATTTTATTCTCGCCCAATGAATATACGTTCTTTAAGAGAAACGTGTATTTTTTAACATATACTGACGGCCGAACAAGTACAATAATTAATGATGAGACCGATCGTTCGGGATTTTTATGGCATCTTGTCTTTTGATACGACGCGAGCGATCGTATACATATACATGCACATGTACTTGGCCTGTTTCACGTCATGCGTGACGAAAAGGTCACGCTCGAGTCGAAATCTCGCGCACTCCGAGAGAAATATACCGAGCGGCGCATTAAAAACGACCGGCACGTAGTTACATCGTAATATAAACGAGCGACCATCGTAAAGGAAGATGCATCATCCCCCCTCCACCCCTTTCCCTCCACCCTTCCCCCATCGTCGTTTGTGTATACGCGTATATCTCGTTCGTGATGGGCGACAACAATCCCGAAGGAAGCATAAACACGCCGAGTGTTCCAGGCGCGATGATGGTACCGCGACGCGGACGCAATTAGATGTCAGTCGTGGTAATAAAAACGTTCGTTCAATCCTCGGAAACAATTGAGCCATCAACGGGGTGAGTCCGTCTCTCGCCACGACTCGTCGTCGAAACATCGCTATTAATCCGCACCGGGGTCGTTAAATTCTCGCCTAAGTATTATGAAAATATCCTCGATCAATGAGAATCTGTCATACCCGGAAATGGTTTCGAGAATTTTTTTTTTTTTTTTTTCCATCTGTAAACTTGTCCGGATGGATACATTTTGATATCGACTTACAATATTGAGAGCATGTCGCGCAACAATTCTGTTGCCTTGCGTGTAATGATTATTATTATAAATTGAGATATATGATTGTAAAAATAATGGGTATAAATTGTAAAAACGGAGAAATTAAAAAATAGAAAAAAGAAACAATACAAAGATTAGATTAAAAATTAAGGACAGATGCATTTTATGGCATCGTTAGTTTAAAGATTGGCACATTTTATATTGAATCACTTGTGAGAAGAAACTTTGCGAGCCACATGTTGACTTTGTACGAAAGAGAGAGAAGAGAGAGAGAGACAGACAGAGAGATTATTATCGATAACCGAAAGGCGTCGCTCCGAAAATACCTGTTAACCGTGGAAACGCGCGGGATTGGGAAACGAGGAAGGGACGAGCCGCGGAAAAGAGAGGAGCGCGCGGGTGTCTCGACGCGGTGGGGGCGGGAACGGAAGGGTGAAAGGAAACAGAGGATGGAGGGAAAGAGAGGGAGAGAGTGAGATAGAGAGATAAGAAAAGAGGAGCTGTCGCGCATTGAAGTCTCCGAAAGGCCGCGTCGGGGGTGCTCTCGACAAGAGTAACACGAACGAACGAAGGAACGAACGAAAGCAACGAAGTAAGGTGAAGCATTGTACGCGGAGGAAAAGACGGACGCACCGGAAAGCGAAGGGGGGGGGGGGAGAAGAGAGGACGAACCGATCGGCGAAGGGGCACGGGAGGTTGCTGTACCGGAGTAGATCGGAGCGAAACTGAGAGACAGCGAGCCGTTGACCCGTGGAACGAAGGGGGTAGGCCGTGATGTGCGGGTGCCGGTCAGGAAGAGCATATATGCGCGATACACGTATGTATGCTGGCGATGTGTATCTCGCGTGTGCTCTTCTTACCTGGTACCGGAGCGCATGGTTCACCTTCTCGTTCCTCGGCTTCGCTCCGATCCACTTCGCTTTCGGTGCGCAGCCTCCTGTGCCCCTTCCCTGTCTCGCTGGCCCGATCTCCCTTTTCATCGCTACCCGGTATATCTATCTTTGTTTTCTTTTGCACATGACGATTATCGTGACGTGCACCACGTGTGTACGTCCGTACGAGGCGCATACATATGTAAGGCGCGCGCGTATTGCCTCGCAACGGATATTACGGTACAGATAGATCGAGAGCGATTAAGAAATCCGTGACGGGCATTGTGTTTGCCCGGCTCTCATAACGCCTGTATCTGCGCTGGACCGCGCGCGCTCTTGTGCTTCTCTTGTATCCCGCGAAAGAGAAACATCGAATTATCTGTACGGTTCGTATTATTATAATTTCGCGATAATTTCAATTCAGCCATTGGAAATGTACGAATCATGAATGTACACATATGTACACAATGAATATATGTCAGAATTGTATAAATTATACATTTAAATAATAATTTGATAATAATTTGATATCACTATATTGGCCAATGATGAAGATCGTTGTTCAATAATATTGGCAAATTTTTATACATTCGCAGCCCACAAACGGCTTTTTTAATTAATATTGTGTGACGCATTAATTATAAATTAATTAAATAATCACTATCTCTCTTTCTCATAGAAAATAGATGTCCTATGTCTCCACAAGATTTCTTATATTCTCGTAAATGATCCAATATAAAATGCTTTACAAATCTCAATTTTAACAATGTTAGTAATAAAATATAATTCTGTTTTTCATAGCGTAAGTTTTTTATTTTTATTTTTATTTTATTTTATTTTTTTTTAATGTTTAAGATTTATGCGCATTATTTTTCATACTTTCATTAATTTATAATTATAATCGTTATATGGAGAGGCATAGCTATTGATAGGTACTTTCAACATTTAAAATTCTTCTTCCCGTAATATGTATTTCCTCTTAATTTATATTATGATGAGAATTATATGAATGTTATACGTATAATAGAGTTAATTATTAGTATATTTAATATTCTATGAGTCGAAATCTATATAATCAATCTCTACTAGGACTCAGAATTAAATGAAACATCAAATTTAATACAAAATCATATTTGGATTGAATATTGCATATCTTGATTTGCATAAATATCGCAGATATATCTGTAACATTCCCTGTTTACGATGTGATAGAATTCGATTGAAACAAAAAGTACAATCTCGACTATGTCGATCGCGATTAAATTTAAAAGTATATTTAGATACTTCGTAATCGTCGCATCTTTTCCGGATACTCGCCTTATATACATACCGTAAGATTGGAATTTAATTTAAAATTGCCCAACATTTTCAAGAAAATATATCAGCTTGTTCGATAGAAAGGGCCATCGATTTACACGAGTGAGAAATAAATCGAATACTGCGGGATGATCGACACCTGTCGAATCGGCGAGCCGCGATTATCCACGACATCGCGAGAGCGGATAGATCGAGAGCGATTAAGAGAACTTCGTGACGGTGTTTCTCGTCGCTCTCTCGCGATGGCGGCGTGTTGTCGATCTCGTGTGTGCCCCGCGCACACATGAGAGCACATCACGTGCACGTGCGCGCGCCCACGCGCGCACGTGTGTAGGTACACGTGTGCCGCAGCACACGCGGATAGACGCGGATGGCGAGGCAGCGATCCTCTTCGTGGCCGCCCAGGGTCATGCCCTACCCTCTCGCGCTACACAATAATCTTCTTCGTCGTGTGTGCTCTGGTATCTCCGCGAGAACGTTACCGCCCGGCCCTCTCCTTCTCCTCTCCTCCCCGCTCGCCTACCCTTTTGTCTCTTGATCGGTGTTGCGGCCGTGTATTTCGTCCTTCTTTTATCCGCGTCTCTTCGCCCTCCGTGAACTCGACGCCGTACGAGTTCCTTCTTCCCCGCCGTTCCTTCCGTCGGCGATTTGTTTGCCTACTCAGTGTACTGGCATAAGTATCGCGTGCGCGTATTATAGATTCCTCTCTGCCCAATCGGATCATTTATGAAAATGATATTTTATTCGAAAGAACGCATCTTTCTAATAAAAAAAAAAAAAAATATTATTTTAATTGAAGACGTGTCATAAGCGACTCCAAATAATCGATCTTTCGAATTGAAATCTTAAAAAATTATAATGAAGTATCTTAATTTTTCAATTTTTCTTTGTTTATTTAAGTTATTGTTTTCATATACATGCGAGACATTTTTAATCCCATCTCTCTATTTTCTCATAGTTTCACAAATAGCTTCGCGAAAAATCATGCTTCTCTCTCCGTGTTTGACAGATTCTGAAAGAATTCAATCTATTGGAGATGTCTGTATTGCGGATAATAACGATATTTACGCGGAATCTCGCATAATTTTCACGGCTCGTTCAACAACGATCATGCGCGACCGCGTAGATTCGCGCGAGGGCGTGTACAAACGCGCGAACCGCCGACTTTCTTGTCACTTGGAACGAACTAACTCGAGCCACGAGTCATTGACTCCGCTTCCGGTTCGGCTCTCTATCGCTCGCATTGTTATCCCCGGCAGCTCTCCTCGTCTTCTTCTTCGTTTCCCACCGGCTCTCTATTTCATCTCCACCACCGTGTCCGTCTTTCATTCGCCTCTCCTCTCCTCATTTCGCTCGCATCTCTCTCGATTCGCGTTGACTCTTTTTCTATCCCTTAGAATTTATGTTAGTGCTATCACCATGATGCAATCTAAAGATTTTTTAAATTTAAAGTTCACTAAATATCAAGGTTAGACATTTCGAATCATAATTTCCTTTTTTTTTTTTTTAATCATCTTTTTATAGATTGCTATATTTTTTTGTATAAAATAATTGCATTCTCAAGATATAGAAAATAATAAAAGAGATTGCAATATATTACATGTTGAGGAATATGAGTCTCTCGATAGTCTTTATCAAGGAAATTGGAGGAAATTAATTCGGCAACAATAATTTATATGCACGATATACATGCTCGTGTACTTAATCTTTTGACTTACTCTTTTTCTCGACTACGCCGCGCGCTATCTTTCTTTAGGTGTCTCGGTGACGTTAACTCTAGAGTTACTGTTACCGAGATTGTATAATAGAGCCTCCGTGAGGAAGGGAGGGGCGGAGAGGGAGAGGCTTCGGTTGATTTCCCGCGTCCGTCCACGTACCCGGTGGCCGACGATGAATGGATACGTTTCAGGGGCTGCTGAATTAGTAACGCGATACCTGCCACCACGATTTACCCCGTGTTCTCTCGCCTCCGGTATCATCATACCGGAGAATCGACTTTTCCCCCACCGATTATCGCGGCGGCGATGCTCGTCGCGCCTCGATGTTTCTCCTTCGCGCGGAGATCCGAACGTTGTACGATATTTTTTCTTGTCTTCTTTGATATTCGGGTGGTACTTGTCTGACATTTTACGAGCGCTTTTCCATGCGCGTTAATTATTGTTAGCGGTATAGTCGTTCGCGATAAATTCACTGAAGTTCACACGCGTATTTTTTCCTATCTAATAGATTCCTGGAAAGCATACACGAGCCATTTTCGTCTCAACGACTCGTATATTGGATTTTCTTATCAACATTCTTGCGTATATTTTGTATATATATTTTGTTTTATTGCGTTTTTATTCGGGTGATATTTGTTTGACGTTTGACGTTTGACGTTTGACGTTTGACGTTTGACGTTTGACGTTTGACGTTTAAGTGGTTTTCCATTAATTATTGTTAGTTGCGATAAATTCACTGAAGTTTACACGCATATTTTTTCCTATTTAATAGATTTCTCGGAAGCATACGCGAGCCGTGTAATGTCCGGATTTTCTTAGCAACATTCTTGCATACATTTTTTTATACAATTTTATTTAAATTTCGTTTTACCGCGTTTTTATTTTTCTTTTAATTTTCACGTCATTTTCTATTCCTAAAAATTTATTCTATTTTTCTCATCATCAAATTAAATACTTTGATGCTGAATTCGCCGCGCATCGAGTTAATCGGATAATCTAAAATTGATTTTATCATCAAAGACGATGGAGGCGCGCGAAAATTTCGGAAACATCTGTTTTTCCATCGATCATCTTATTCGTCGCTTATATGAATCTTATATATATATATATATATATATATATATATATATATATATATATAATATTGCCTCGTCATAT
>JBCAUJ010000052.1:1846297-1859349 GCA_038406275.1 Cataglyphis albicans
ATGAATCCTATATATATATATATATATATATATATATAATATTGCCTCGTCATATGTACATTTCCTTCTTATACGATCTCTCGGAAAAGATATATAGTATTTCTTGTCGATCGGCAAAGGTCAGGCGTTTCTTACCACGGTCATAAAGCGCCACATTGTGCGCAATAAATTCGCTACGCTCTTTAAACGTACACGTAGGGATTTTTTTGCGATTGATAGAACGTGATGCATAAACCTTCATATGCAATTTGTGGCCAAAACTGCTGCATTGGATTCGCGAAAAACCATTGCATTGACCGTATGTACTTTATTATTATAATTTATTCTTGATTTTTTTCTCGATAATCACCGTATTGATATTTCTCTTATCGCGGCAGGAAAATTCTTATCATTTCGGTCTTCATTTACAATTGCTTACAACTAGCATAATTATTCGCGATTTTTGTTCCGAGAAGAGATGCGGAGCTACTATCGCTCCCACGCGCATAATTCTCGCGCGATTTTCAAGATTGTCGTTTATCGTAGAAACGATCATCTCGCGCCGTCGCAGTCTGCAGAGGACCAAGGCCCCCTTTTTCTCATCCTTCTTTTTCTCGGATATACATCCGACGCGGAATAGATGCTTCCCATGCTGCACAGGTATGCGAGTGTCATGAGTGGAACAATGCGGCGTTTTTATTCTCTTTTTTTCCTCCACCCGTTGCACGGGATACGTATAACAGTGCACGAGGCCTAGCCCATCGGTTTTACGACCTTGTAATGGGCCCCCTTAACTTCTTCAGCAGGCAGTCTTCAGTGCAGAAATGCGGAGCAAGGATCCAATATTCAGACTCGCCGGTATTTTCTCAGTCGTTACGCATACACGCTACATACTTCCATGTACGAAAACCTCGCTAGCCTCGCCACTTACTCATTCTTCTCCATCTTCTTGGAGCACGGTTTATACATATGTATATGGAGCCTTGATCAATATTATTTGTAATGAAAATCTTAGCGATTCTAATAATTGTAATTTTTTTTTTTCGATTAAATTTCCATAACGTTATTAACAAGTAGTACATATATGTATAAATAATAATATATACAACTAATCATCATATTTATTTTATTCGAATTTTTAACTTTAAAATTGATATAATATTAAATTTATTTAAATATATTATAATTACTTATAATATATTATATATTATTTATATATTATATTTAATATATTGTATTATTTATTTTATATATTTTATTTATTTTATATATTTAAAGATATTTTTAAATTTAATATAATACATATATATTATATATATTATATATATCCTTATATAATTTTGTTGTATGGGAAGCTGATTAACTTTGTCGGGAAATTTTCATTAAGGAAAAATTAATTACAAATTTTCTAAAGGATTCGTCATTTAAAATTGTATCCATCAACTGTCAATCTTCAAGATTGACGTATGTCTGGCAATCGTTGTGACTGCGATAAAATATTTATCCGCGATCGCATTGCACCGCCGTGCATCTGCAATCGCGTATATACGGGATGCGTGAAATAATTATGCGCGCTGCGTTTATCTCATTCGACAAAGGACGGAATCTGCGGATTCCGCGCATCGTATAAATGCCATGTTTTGGGACGAGAAAAATTTGGCGCGGTTATTTCGGGAAAAGCTCGTTGCACAACGGGGTGTGACGTATTTTACTTATGTATCGAATTTCCATCGACGAAACGCGAAGAGACAGCGGTGGGTTTGCACGACATTCGCAAAGGCGTTAATTGCTTTTACACGATTAGAGTCGAGCATCGCGACACCTCATCGCGTATCCCCCTAACAGCTGATATCGGCGAAATTTCCGCACGCTCGCACTATTTTTAGAATCACGCAGCTTTCTAAATGAACGCACGGGAGACACCTGCCTATAAAATCGTAATGCTTCGACGTTAACGTTGCAGCCGCGCTCCGAGAACGGCTGCTGAGAAAGAATGAGCGTCGAAGCTAACGATAGCGATGTTCTCGTGCCTCGTTATTTCTTCGTAAAATGAGGAGCCGCACATGAATCAGAAATACGAATCGGGCGACGAGCAAGTAAGAATTTTGCGCTGGCAAACTACGGCGCGATTAACATAAAACAGAGAAGCGTTATTTTCGCGATGAATAATGTGACGCTGCTCTTTCTACAAAAATTTTTGTTGTAACATGTTTATAAATAAGCGATATTCGTCAAATTCGTCGGATAAGTAAAATTGATCATCATCAGAGGCGTCAGTAAAAGTCGTAGTTATTTAGATATTAGATGTGGTTCATACACACACACATACATACACACACACATTCTCTCTCTCTCTCTCTCTCTCTCTCTCTTTCTCTCTTTTTTTCTCTTTTTTTCTTGATATTTATTATTGAATATTAATTGTCAATTAATATGTTAAAAAGAAAGGGAAATATTTGAAATGATACTTGTCATATTTTTTGTCATATATCAGGAAGAAATGTTCATCTAGTTTCAGAGAAAATGTTTGTTTTTTTATTTTAGATGAGAGGGGACGGAATTATATCTGCGCAAACGCAGTTTTTAAAAACACCGTTCGGAAAAATAGCTGTTAGGATCTCAATTTTTGACAATTTTTATTAAAAATTTCGGAGAAATATTTTCAAAAAAAAACTACTCCACAATTCATTGTATTTCCATTTTCTAATAAAATATAATTTTATCCACGATAAAAATTCCTTAATTTCGATCTAGTTTTAGATCTGTCAAATGTATGTCAACCCCTTAAATGACAAAAACGTCATTTATCAAATTTTGCTGAGATATCCTCTTACGCCTCTGTTTCTGCTTTTATCAATCCCGCGCCTAGACTCATATGCGATTGCCCGAGCATTCATACGAAAGTTTCCTCGCGAGCGATCCGAGAAACGTTTTCCTCGGTAATAATCGTAAGAGCGCGAGAGGCATTTCGCGGTAACGGTAATAACAGTAGGATCGAAAGTTCGACGTCATTATCCAGCCTTCGACGAAAGAGCGCACGCGCGATCGCTTTGCACGAGAATCGACTTATCGTCGTCTCGACGATGACATGGGGACGTGGGGCCACGGTTCCGAGAGAGTTCGGATCGTGAAGGACCCAGCCGATCATAAGTGCACACCGAGCTCCGCTCCTGATTTTCCGCACCACGAGCGTACGTATGTACGTGTGTATGCGTGCGTGTGTGTTTGTGTGCGCGCATTTATGTGGGTGGTTGGGAAGGAGGTCGGAGGTTGGTCGTTAAGCCTCAGCCTCCAGATTAGTACCGGCGAGACCGAAACTTTAAACGAGATCATTTCTTAGCTTAACCCCTTCCCGCCGTCTTCTAAATCCTCGATTTAAATCCGCTAATTGAAGACCGGCCCAAACACCGGTGGATTCTTACTCAGCCGCGATAATTGCGACGATGCCGCGAGCAGCGGGAGACAAACATGCGTAGTGTAGTAACTTAGGAACGTCGTCGGCTCTCTTGTGCGAGTACTTTTTAACTAAATTAACTAATAAAGATTTACGTATCTTCTGATTACTCCATAAGGATAAATCACGTTGATACGGGCGATTGTAGGAACGACGCTAAATATTCCCGACTACTTGCCGTAGTCTCTCCCAGGGAAAGAGAGACGCGGTACGAGACGCGCGTAAGAAACGACGCGACTCTCCGTCTTCCGTGCCATCTCGAGTCTGTCGAGCAGTCACAGTTCCTTTCGCGGTTCTTTGTGTGTGAATGTGCCCCGATTAACTGGTCGACCATCGGACGCCGACGATCGCTCGATCCGGTCGTCCAGTCCAGATTCGAAGCAACCGTATAGCGCTTAGTCATGCTCGGCGTTCCCAGGCGAGCGGCGCAACATGCACGTATACGCGTATCGCATACACGTATTGCAGACACAAGCCGTGTCCTAAAACCTTAATCTTCATCTTAATTTTAATTCCGTCGCCTTAAATTTTTTTCGTCGCACATTTGTTTCGCCTTCAACTTTAAGTAAGTTTCAGCAATTGAATTCTAAGAGAGTAAGAGAGTAAAATTTATTTAAATTTATACATTAATAAAACTGAATATTGTTATTTAAATCTCTCTCGACTCTATCTACTAGTTTGCAAAGAATTTGTTTTATATCTATTTAACAACGAACAAAAATTGAATATATAATAAAATAAAAATATTTATATTTTTCTTTTTATCGAAGAAAAATCGATATTGCGTGAAAAAATTTTATCAAAGTTGATTGTGTTTTGGAACACGCTGTATTGTATATGCGCACACACGCGTAAAAGCGCAGCGGGCAAATGCAACAGAGGATCGGCAACGTACGCGCGCGGACGTGCATTCAAGCAAACCGAAGCGGGACGGAAACTAAGAAATGAGAGTTAGAGGGAGGGAAAGAAAGAGAGAGATAGAGATAGATAGAGAGAGAGAGAGAGAGGGGGGGGGAGAGAGAGAGAGAGAGAAAGAGAGGAGGAAGAAGATGAGGAGAAAAGACGGACGTAAGAACAGCGGAGATATTCAGAGAATAGTCAGAGGGGTCAGGTGAGAGATGCTGCGTGGCGGGAGGACGACCGCAGCGGCGTGCCGGAAGCGAGCAGGTGACTGGTAGTTCCGCTCCATCGAGCGCTGTTCCGCGCCATGGCCACTCAAGATCGGTTGGCTCCGGTGGATGGCGATTCCATATGGATTCGCAGACATCGTGCACGTTTAAAGCCTTCGATGGCTCTGATTACACGATTATTTTTATTTCTCGCAATTTCTAGCCCTGATGCGCGCATATTGTTTTATTGGAGCATTATACAGGGTGCTTCTAAATAAGTGCGAAAAATTTTAGGAGATGATTCCTTGTCGAAAATTAAGGGGAGTCTTTTATATAAACATATACTTCTATATTTTTCCCTGAGGAGTTAGGATTCCTTTAGGGGAGATGAAAATTGAATTAATTTTTTTTTTTTTTTTTTTTTTTTTCAAATTTTAGACAAGCTAGAATTTTGATGGACACTTTCGACTGGCATGAGGGATACTTAAAAATATTTTTTTAATCTTTTTGTATCGTTAGAAAGGAATGAAACTAACAATTCATTAAATTTTTTTATTAGAATTTTTTAACGGATCTGAATGTGATTTAAAAATATGCATTAGAAAGCTTGATTCCTTTAGAAACTTTTTTATTTCTTTTATTTTTTTCGTAAAATCAATAGTTTTCAAGAAAAAAAAAAAATGATCATGAACAGCATGAAGGCATAGGTTTCGAGTTACGACAAAAATTGAATTTTAAGATAAAAAAAGGAAGCAAAGTAAAATATGTAAATGTTGTAAAAAAAATGGAACAAAACAACAATAAAATTACACAAAATTATAATAAATAAAATCCTAATTTTTACTTAATTCTTTTTCCCTTTGAAGGAATGTAGAAAGAAATAGGAGTATATGTTTATATGAAAGATTCCTCTTAATTTGCGACAAAAAGTTTCCTAAAATTTTTCATAATTATTTAAAAGCATTCTGTATACACATAGTTATATATATAATCGATTGCGTTATATGACGAATAACAATGCAACAATCTCCGCCTTCATATTTTTACAACCTCATTTGCGTATATATTGCAAGCAATTGAAAACTTAATTTCAAAGGAAACAATTGACAATTACGCAATAATAATAATAATATAATAATAATAATAATATTCTATAACAGTTTTTGCGCTCAGTTTCGCAGCGATTCGTGGAAACGTCAGAGGCTGCGTCTATCGGACGTTATTGTCGCGTCTCGCAACGTTGCGGAATTTCGCGTTTTCCTATTGTCGACCGACACATTTTCGGACGTTGATTTCCGTCACCTCGCGCGACTCGGCCTCGATGTACATCGACATTAGAGCCGATGACTCGCGTCAGCAGACCGCCAGTTGCCAAGCGAATTTATCGCACAACGGCAACTCGCGGCGAAGGGTGTCCGGGAGGGGTGGCGGAAGGGGGTAAGACGGGGAGACGCGTATAGTTCCATCGTTAAGGAGCCAGCCCGGCGGTGGACTGGATAGGGAGATGGGTTTAGGGTCCATACATAGAAGGAGCCGGCACCAGCACGTATAAGGACGGAACGTGTGGGGTATTGACTAGCCGGCTGGTCCTGGCAAGGGTTGCGGCTAAGACGGAGAGAGCTACGGGGGAGGGTGAAGGAGGGAGGCGGGAAGAAGGGAACGGGAATACTCGAAGGGACGGAGGGAGATGATGGCGTACGGAGGGCGGCGTGAGGGAAAAGGACCGCGCGAACGGAGCCCCACGCGGCGGGACGAGGGACGACGAGCTCTCATTGCTAAAGGTAGTTCCAGGACGGTGGGACGGGATGCGGAAGAGAGGCGTAGGGAGGAGGGGAGGGGGGGGGGCGGACGGCAGGGTGGACTACCTAAGACTGATATGGATTGTAGATTATTCTGGACCTCGGGGTGCGGCTTGGCCAAGGGTTAGTATCTCAGAACCCTTGGCGCGCGCTCACCTCCGTCTCCCTCTTCTTCTCTCCTGCCTGCGGAGCTCTCGTACTCGACCCGCGTTACCAAACCTCTCTCGACCGTCCACCCGTCCCTCCTCCTCCTTCCCCCCCCTCCCCTCCTCTGCTTCCTATCTCTCGCCTATCCACCCCCTCCCCCCCTCCCACCTTCGTTTCCTGACCGGCTGCTCGCTTCCTCCTCGCGGTTCCTTCTCGCGGAGAAGTTCGTCCGTTCCGACTAGGCGGCTAGGCCTGCGGCCGATTACATGCCTTTCCGTAATCCGATGTTGCGCGAATCTAAACCCCCCCTCCTCCTCCTCCTCCCTCTATCCCCCATTGCGCCCGTCTCGCGGGCCAATTCCCTCTGTGTTCTCGAAGACTGAAAACCTGGAGAATCTCCGACGTCGGAGAGAATTTGCAATAATCACTGGCCGCATAATCGGCCGACGTATAATCGATTATTATTTCGCGCTATGTGAATCTCGCGTGTTGAGTTTGATCGGCTTTCGTGAAAGAGAGAGAGAGAGAGAGAGTCGTCTCTCCCGCGAATTAGAACGCGTCCCGCGAATGGATAGCGATTGATCGATCGAGGCGAGAAAATTCTTCGGGAATTTCTTTAAGGATCTTTCGCGTTCACCTTCGTCGCGAAACTTTGTTAGGGTTTGCCCCGTCGACGAAACACGACGACGGCTGTTTACACGTTCTCCCTTTACCCGACGTTGCAAGCATCGCGTCTTTAAAGGCAATCTCGGTTACGAAGATTCGTGCCAAGATTCAAGGGTTTAAGGTCCCGGTGCCTGAGCGACCTTCTTCCGGTAGCGCATTGTGCTGTTTTATGTTCCTTGTTTCTGTCAAATTAGGGAATTTGCTAATGATTGCACGCACTAGCTAACTTTTGTATTTGTAAATATTCTTTTTATATTTTAATCTTATTTTATTCTTATTAAAATAATTTAAACAAAAAATTATATATTATTAATTCTATAATTTATTCCAAAGGACGATATGAAAATTTTATTTTTAATATTTTATGTGAATTTTTAATAGAAAAATTAATAATTTATAATATGTAATTACCTCTACGAAAAAGATAGAAAGCATTTTTATAAAAATTATTTTAAAGACGAACTACAAAAAAAAAAGTATCATAAAAGTAATTTGTTCGCGTTAATTACAAAACTTTGTATGAAAAATTACAGCACTAAAAGGGAAAAAAAAATTATAATTATTATTTATAATAATAATTAAAGTAAATATATATAACAATAAATAACATTTTATGTAATAAATAATATATATTAATAAATAATAATTAAAATAATAATAAAAACAACAATAAGTCTACATAAATGTTAAACAAATTTTTTTCCGTTATCTCTTTATCATATCTTATTTTGATTTCTCATTCTCGCATTATAGAGAAATAAGCAACTTGCAATCTTTCTTATTAATAATGCTACATGTTATTTATCTATTTGCAATGAAAGAGTGAGAACGAGAAAGACGAAAGCGAGGCATAGTTAATCAGCTGATCACGATCTTCTCAATATTGATTTCCCTCGCCAATCGGGCATCGTGTTCCCGCCTCCTTTCCCCTTTCTCCACCGTTGATCCTCCAAGGTAGCGATGCGTCGTTAATGACTGTTAATGACAGTTGTTACGACTCGGCGACTATTAGTTTCTCATGTACCTGGTACACCGCGGCACACGCTTCATAATTACGTATACGTTCCATCGACCGACGTCGCAAGTTCTGTAAAGTAAAACTAGCACAGAACCGCCTTCAGTGATCTTGTTTGCATCATATGTCATTGCGTTAAGGCAAGGCTTACGTAATAATTACTAGTTTCCGGTGACATCACTTCGTCAATTGATGAAGATCCGTTATCGATAGATTTGATTTTCGATTTTCAGTTAACTCGATACATCACCTTTATATTTCCAATTTTTTAAATTAATATAATATATTTAACTTTATTTTTTATGCGAGTTTCTTTCGATTTTAATTTCTTGTAAAATAATAGAATGTAATAAAATTATTATCATTCTTTAATTATTTTAAATTGCTGGCAAAGTAATAGACTAATAATAAATTGCATCACCGAAAATGTTATTTTTGAAAATATTTGTTTACGCGAATAATTATGTAAAATTTAATTTCATTAAAAATATATAATCTATTATAAAATGATCGATAATAAATTACATTTAATTCACGTGTTATTTTTCCGAGCTTTTCATTCAACTTACTTCGATTGTGTGCTTAATTAGCTCGAGCGATGTGACGTAAGCCCTCATACGTCATCATAGAAATCTAATCGTGTCAGTCTCTCCCACTTGTGTTGATCGTCAAACAAGTATCGACGACGAGAAAGAATGACAATAAGGGGCCGAGGCGGAGTTTGGGATAAAACGGTCCCAGGTAGCCAAACGACGTTTAAACCTCGTGCAGGTCCCGTTCCATTTCCGGCATTGTTCTCACGGGGCAATCTTTCACATTCTACGCATACTTGCGCCCACCCGAGTCATTCCGTTGGATAAGATAGGTGGTATAAAGGCAAGGTGAGCCCACGTCGAGCATTCGAGCCGCACCGTAGGAGTCTCGGCAGTTTCGCGGAAGCAACAAGCTGTTTATGGCTGTTCCATGCGCTTCTCTCGGTTCTCTCTTAACCTACCTACTCCTCTCTCTCTCTCTCTTTTCTCTTTTAAGCTACTTGCCCGTCTATCCTTCGCTCGCTTGCCGCCACCGCTGTCGTTCTTCCCTTGCAACAGTCGAGTAACTGCCGTTACTTTTCGTCGCATCATCGGTCCTTACATGTTCGTATCCTCCGTGCTCTCTTCTCTCAAAAGGATAAACACATAGCTTAGGGGCGGGAGGGAAAAGGAGGAAAGTGAGAGAAAGGCGCGAGAGGGTAAGAGGAGGCATGAAAAAGGGAGACGCCGGCAGACCCTCCTGGGAGCAACCATCGGCGCGAAGAGCGTGCCAAGTGGCTGTTTACATCAATTTTATCGCCGATTTCTGAACCCCGCTGTCAGAACAGATTTCTCACGTCCGCGTTTAGACTATGTCGTATGACGTATGTTGAAAGAGAGAGAGAGAGAGGGAGGGAGAGAGGGAGAGAAAGGGGGAGGGGGAGGTAGAAAAAGAGAGACAGATAGAGAGATGATTTTGACAGAGTTGAGATTTTGTGAAGTATTATCTCGGCGTGCGGTCAGATTCACTATCAACATGAGTTATATTAATTGCCATTTTACAATTTTGTTTTTTTTTTGGTCCGTTTATCTTTCTACTGTAGCTATGAGATAAAAGTAATAATAATATTATTATATAATTAATATAATAATATAATAATAAATAAACAAAATGATAATAATAATAATAATAATAATAATAATGATAATAATAATATATAAAAATAATCTAATAACAAATAAACAAAAATTGAAGCAATATATCTGATGGAATCTTTATTGGAATCATGTAGCGAGCAAAGTATGTAAAATATTTGATTTATTTCATTCATCTTGCCTCGATCGACGCAATAGAATAGAACCGATCGCAGCTCGAATTAACGAGAACGAACGATGGGATGAATTTTTGTTTATTCTCGTTACTAGCGTCCGTCCCCACGCGATATCGGAAAACCGCATACAAAGCATAAAACCTTATCGTGATTCACGGAGACTAGGACATATCCGTGATAGCGCGTGCAGCAAATAGTCGCGAAGTTCTTTGTCTAACCGGATTATTACGTATAATATTCGGCCTTGAGGGTAAACGGGCGCGCGCAATCCGCCCGTCCCTAATAAGCACGGTGCATTAATTGAATCCCCGAATGACGCAACGGAACAACGCTTTCTTTTCGAACGGTGAATCGTGCAGCCCGCTGACGGAAACGGCCACGGAATAATTATATAGGACAAGTTAGCAGGTAAATTGGTGATAATTGAATTTGCGGCTATTGCCACCCCCGTCCGTTATTTGCGTCTCTTCTAAAACTCATCCTATTTTGTTAATTAGGTAGCATTCTCCCTTTGCTCGCTCACTCACAGTTGCTTTAATCAGTTGCGATAATCGTTTTAATAGATTAATTTCCGATTTCTAATTTTATGACATTTTCGAATAATATGTGTGTATGTGTGCGTGCGTATAAATATCAGGGTATTTTAAATTATAAGTTAAAAATAAATTTTTTGTTGTAATTTTCTTTAAATTTAGATGTAAAGAGATATTAGATATTCGATAGATATAAAAATATTGATACACACATTTATATATTACATTATAAACAAAATATATTGATATTGTTATCAAAAATATTATTATGAAAATATTATTTTTATTTTATCTTTTACAATCCTGGAATGGAATACTCATTTATAATTTATTTAGGATTTGCATTTGCATCAAAAATTTCAATTTTTAAAAATTCTTCTCACATCATCGACACGATGATCTTTCAAAAAAACTTTTCTTTCATCATTTGTGTCGATTGTCTGGAATAGATTTCGTTCATACACTATCGCGATACAACGTTACGGCAATGAATTCAGTAGCGGACACGGAGAGAGCTTGACCACCACTTTGTTCGTCCGGATGATGGAAGGACGTGTCCATGGTGGACGAAAGAGCGCGCAGAGCCGGGATGTGGGTGACGGGAGAGGAAGGTTAGTACAGACTTAGGTGTGTATGCGCGCATCCTCAAGCCGTTGCATCCCTCTATCCGGGCAATAGCGGCTCCTCACCCCGCGGCTGTACACATCGGTACCGGATAGAGGGTTGCTCGGGAGCCGATCTGGGACGTGTGCTGGGCAGGCGAATACGAAGGTGGTCGAAGCGGGGTGAGAGTCGTAAGACGGTGGGCTTGAGGGTGGCCGAGGGGCGAGGAGGGTGAGACAGAAAGACGTGCAGATATACATGCGCGCGTACATATAATAGAGAGACGGAGAGGGATGGAGTTGGAAAGATGGCAAGGGATTCGAGGGAGTCGCGGTAAGGGAGGAGAAAGGAGGAAGACGAGAAGGAAGGAACAGAGAGAGAGAGAGAGAGAGAAAGCGCAGAACGAGAAGGACGAGGAGGAGGTAGAGGCCGGTAGTGGTTGAGGGGTGTCGGGTTGGTGCATGGGAGGGTGCGCGAGGGGGGAGTACCGTTAATTCCCCGATACAATGCTCATATCACCTTCCCCTCTCCCTGACCACCCTCCGCCGTCACCCTCGTCCTTCTTCGTGCGCCTCCTCTCACCCCCTCGCCAACTCCACGGCCCCCTGCCTGCCTGCCTGCCAGCCAGCCTGCCTGCCTGCCTGCCTGCCTGCCTGCCTGCCTGCTTGCCTGCCTGCTTCCCTGCCTGCCTGCCTGCCTGCCTTGCTTGCCCTGGCTTTGCCTCGCGGACGTTCCTTGTCTTACTGGCAAACTTAATCGATATTTCACAGTTTCTTACCCCCCTCCCCGTCTACGTCGTTCTCCTCCGTCTTCCTTTCTCCCTTTCCTGCCTTTATCGCATCCTCCCGTTCTCGCACACGCTTCTGCCGCGCGCTCTTCGTGTCCGGCCGCAGAGGATGGGACGAGGAGGGTGAGTCGAGAGAAGAGAGGCATCTTCCTTCCCTCCAATCGCACTTCCGAGAGAGCGGCACGGGGCAGCGACGCGCCGCGCTGGCTCTGCTGTCTCACACTCTCTTTCTCTCTCTCTCTCCCTTACTCGATGCGCGGGTTGCAAATATCTATCTGCATATTGTATTACACGTCACGATAATGTAGACCCCCCCCCCCGGGTCTGTCTCTCTCTCTCTCTCTCTCTCTCTATCTCTTACATCTCGGCCCAGTCGTTCTCACCTTCTCCTTGCGGACACTGATCGCTAACCGCCTCGTATCCTCCCATCCTCCCATCCCCTTCTCCGTTTTCGGACGGGTATTGTGTAACGCCTTGCAACGCAAGGAACATCGTCCGGCATCCAGGCGGTGAGAGATGAACCCTTCCATTTTTCATGGACAGTCGCGAGCGCGCCGGTATCTCATTATTGTAATTGGGTGACGCGCGCGTGCCTCGTGGCTCGGCAGAAAAGAAGATCCGTTTGTACCGGGTGCTGCTATAAGTTGATGAGTTAACCTCGTCGAGAATCTGTTGAGCGTTCGTCATGAAAGGGAAAGAGGAAAAAAAAAAAAAAAAATATGCAAGATTATGCAATTTGCCGTTGCGCCGTCTTTGGAAAACTATTAAGCGCAGATGGGGATAGACAGGTCAGCATTAAAATTTATTTACCTCAAGTTTTTTTTTTTTTATGCACTGTGCTTGTGTAAAATATTACATATAATATAATATTATATTACAAATATTGCTTATATTATAAATAAATATGCTTGCGTAAAATATTATATATTATAATATAATATTGTATTATAAATGTTATTATAAATATTATACATTTGTTATTTATGCAGTATTATTATTAAATATTTTATATTTATACAGGTAGTATTAATATGTAAAAATATAATCTTTCGTCATCACGCTCAATGCTTAATTGTAAATAGATTGCCATAGTTATGAGAAAAATATGCGATATATA
>JBCAUJ010000052.1:1885450-1906151 GCA_038406275.1 Cataglyphis albicans
ATATATATACACAATTATATATATTCAATATGTAAGAATTTGACTTCATTTATAAAAGTTATCTGGAGAACTTAATCTCGACGTCTGAGATAGAACTCGCTGGGATTTTTTTTATCTCTTTACACCCTCTCTCGCGCGCGCGCAATCTCACCCCATGTTACGGGCAAAATCAGCGTGAGACAACTAACGGCCAACGCCATTCGCATTGTCGGTAGTGAACAGCATCCTAATCTTCCATCTCGCCTATAAACAAACCGGCCCCTCTCGTGGAATACGCGAACGCGGCACGTTATTATACACGTATCGGGAGGGGCAGAAAGGAGGAGGGGGGGGGAGGGGAGGAGAGGCCACGATGAGGCCTCGCTTGATCTAGAGTCACTACGGGCGATAAATTCCGCTGACGAATAAAATAGATCCCGACTAATTGTGGGAGATGCACTCACTCACTCACTCACTTGCACGATCGCGCTCGCCCGTTTGTTCACTGCTCCCCCTCCCTCCGACCCTCCTAAGACACTCTTCTCTCCCATCGGCCCACTCCCCTCCCCCCCGTTCTCGTCTCTCCTCTCTCAGTTTATTCCTCTCTAGATCTTTCTCCTCGGTCCATTGCTCTCACTCCTACTTCCTTTCTCTTGCCCTCTCGTTCTTTCCCTCCTTCGCACACATCCTTCTAGCTAGATCGCTCCAGAACGTGGCATGCACTCCTTATACTTGGCGATGTCCTGCACGGGGTGAATGGCAGCGGGGAGAAGATGCGAGCGTGAAACAAGAGGAGGTAGGCACCGGTGCCTGGTTAAACCTCTAGTAGATCGGGTTATGCACACCGCAAGTTCGTCCACGGATTTAGCGAGTGATGGGTATGAACTTGAACAAGGCAGCCGAAGATTCATCTTGAATCGCGCACGACTCATTCTGGTATGTTCCGTGATTTATCGGTAATAGTGTCCGCCCATCGCGATCAACTCTTCTCAAAACGAGAAGATAATTGATGGTGGATCTCTGCTGAACTTCGTATAATGATTGCAAGCATTAATCTATTCGTCGATCGCAATTTTTCAATTTTGCTATTTTTCAAAAATACAATTTTTTAATAATGACAAGAAATTAGAGACTCCCATGACCAGCATAGCTTTTCCACCTGAAGTTTCTGTTGAACTGGTCATTTCTGGATCCCCGATTTGCGCCCATCGAAGGTTCTGTCGTCTCGGCGAAGGAACGCTTGATACCGCGGCTCTTAATTACTCTGACAATTAATCATTTTCCGGTAAACGGACCGACGCAATTCTGTCAATTTACCGCGTCAAAATTTCTCGCTTGGATTCCGTTGACCACCGATCTTCCTTTTCAAGCCGTCTATCTTTAAAATATTGTGTAAATTTAAATATATATTATAATTAATGAAATATAATTTTATTAGATAATTTGCATAGATTGCTATTATTTTATTAAATAGCTATTATTTTCATATGCAACTGGAATAATCGATTCTTTAATTATCTAACATACATGATTCAGCAATGCATAAAGTGCTCGACTATGATTTATTATGCTATTGCATAATAAATGATTTAATTGCTAATTTAATGCTAAATTAATCCGTTGATTACTACATATTTTAATATACCAAACTCGAAAATAAGCAAGAAGGAAGAGAAAGATAGATAAAGGGAGACAAAAAAAAAGAAAAGCATTCGTACATTGCAATTGCATGATTTTCACGAACAAAAACACGCTCATAGCTTTCGATAGAAGGGGCGCCTCCCGTGAGGAACGAGCAATCGCACGAGCTCGCAAAGATCAAGCAGGATCGTGCGACCCGGACCCCTCGACCTGTATGCCAAGGAACGAAGGAATGGAGAAACGAACGAACGAACCGGGCCCCCTTCGCCCTCTTCTGTCCCTCTTCGCGTCTGCTCTTCTCTCGCACCTCTCTTTCCTCCTCCTCCACCTTCTCTACCTCCTCCTTCCTCCCTCACTTTGGTCACCTTCCCCACCGCTCCCGCCTCACGTGGCAAAGATGTGATCCACGCCTGTGATGCAACTCCGGATTGTGTTACCTCACCGGAGTCGAATTATGTCGGATACGGTCTCGTATACATTTGTCGGCGATCACGTGTCCCGCTCGAAGAAGAAGAAGAAGAAGAAGAAGAAGTGAACTCGGGATTGGCGTCCGATCGGGTCGTGGGGATTCGGATCGCTGATAGGGAATCTCGTGAACACGGTTCGACGATGCACCGTGCTTTACTGCAGCCGGACCGTTTATTAATCACGGTTTTCGCATTTTTCACGCCGCGGATAAAGGATGGGTGAACTTCGCCGCCGTGTTCGGACCTAGAGCTCGACGGCTGACAATGAGCGGCTCGATGGACGAATGACGGGATGCGACGAGATGGCAAAAACCGCGATTACACTTTCCTCTCCCCCGTTCTCCTTCATCCCAACCCCGGGCTGTTTATATATCTCTCTCTCTCTCTTTTCGCTCTCCGTTTATTTCTTTCCAGTAAGCTTCTTTCTCTCTCGGCTCACGACCTCCTATCTCGATAGTTCGCGGGTATCTTATACCTTTTTTTGTTCCCACCTCTTTTTGCTCCCGATTCAGGTTGACGTTGTATCATTTCATCTGTGCGAGAAAAGACATTGTATGCATTTATTTCAATGGTATATCGGCGCTGCAATGAATTTCAAGCTCGCTCCGCCTCCAACATTGTAATCAAATGCGGAAATTTTGAACCGTAATTAATGATGATAACCTGATAAATTAATTTATCAAGAGACCTTCAACATTAAATAAATTCACGTTTGCATCTATAATCGATCTTCTATTTATTTAATTTAAAGGCTGCGAAAATAATCGCTTTAATTACAACGGCTTTGTTAGACATCGTGACAAAAATATAAAATAAATTTGTTTATTTTCGTCAATTAAAACAATGGCCTTTTATTTTTTATTTGGTGCGCAATTTTTATGCGCATGCTTCGATTATATTTTTTTTTTTTTTTTTTTTTTTTTAGAAAGAAACAAAAATGATGAAAAATTTGATCAAGTAAAAAAGAGAAATACATCGCTATCAATCGGACAATCACGTCACAGACAATAGCAAAGATCGAGTGTTCGCGACGAGAACACTTAAAAATCGGTCACCAGTTCTTATCGCTCTCTTTCTTCGCTCCCCCCCCCCTCCCTCCCTCCCGCCGTCAAAGCTTTAGGCAAAGACGCTCGTCGGTCTGATGGGAAGGGAGCCGAAAACTATCATCCTCGAGGCTTAAAATCCACGGAACGAAAAGTAAAAGCCAACGCGAAAACGAGTACGATAAAACGAGTCCGTCGCCCGGGATATCGAAGAAGGACGAGACGAATCTTTGGAGAGTCTACCCTCGCTCTTTAACCATTCTCCCTCCCCCGTCTCCTCTCATCCCGTTTCTTCTTCTCCTTCTTCCGCTTCTTCATCTTCGCCCCGTGTCTTCTCCGCCACTCCGCGATCGTCCCCAGGCACCAGGGAAATATTCGTAAGAATTAAAGCGCCGGGAATTAACATTCCTCGGAGTCGAGAGGGGGTTGACTGCGAGGGAGGAAGGGGGAGGGAAGGTGGATAGTAATGGTAGGTCGAGCGAGAGGGAGGGAGGGAGGAAGGGAGGGCCAAGGGGGGTGCGTGCGTGCCTCCCTCGCGAAACAACGGGAGCATTACCGCTCCTCCCGACTCCATCACCTCCTCACCTCTCGAAACTCAGACCCCCCCCCTCCCCTCCCCCTTTCTCTCTTTCACCTCCCGCGCACTCTTTCTTCGTCCTGTTGTCTTTCTTTCTCTCTCTTTCTCTCGTAACGCTCTCTGTCGCTCCGAGTTCCGTTTCCTTCTCTCCCGATTCCCGCGACCCCCTTCTTTCCTATACACGATGTCGTTCGCCGTCGTAGGGGAGGGCGAGACTCCCGCTTTCGCAGTAGGGGAGGCTGTCTTATTCTTTCCACTCATTAAGGCGGATCGATGTGGCAGTGGATGCCGCGACGACGGGACGGAACGGGACGGGACGGGACGGGACGGAGAGCTGCGGCGGGGTGAGGTATATACCGGCGAGGGTGGCGAGGTGCGCGAGGAGACAGAGACGATGGTCTGAAGGTGGTTGGAAGAAGGTGGAGGCGAGCCAGGCACAGCATGACATGTCATGTACCCACCCTCCCATTCACTCACCTCTCCCCCTCCCCCCCCCCTGCCTCTCCTCGCGCGTCTCGACGCCACTGCCGCCGCCGTCCCCTACGCCCGGTCGCGCTCCGCAACCCTCTTCGCTTTCCTTCCCCCTCGCCACCCTTCTCCTTCGTCTTCCCCCCGCCCCCCTTCCCCCCCCCCTCTCGACGATGCGTGTGTGTACATGGAAAATACTCGCGCGCGTCCGCCCTCTAATAAGCCGACTCGCGCGCGCTATACACTTATCCGGCAGCCTCTTCTTATGAGGTATTTTCCGTGCCCGCGTGTCTGGAAAGCAGACGCTTCGGTTCCGGCGATCGCACGCGCCCGTATTGCACGAGAACGCGATTAAGCCCTCAGAGATATCGGACTTTCACTTAATTGCACGCACTACCGATAGCGATATCATAAACAGGACCTAGGATTAGGTAGGCGAAAAGAAAAAGATTCGTGCGATTCTGAGTATCGAAAATAAAACTCTGATAAAGTTCGGAGCGAAAGTTTTTTAAAGTTTTTTTTTTTTTTCTTTTTTCTTTTTTCTTTCTATCCCCTTACATCGATTGACCGCGCGTAATCTATATTTTTTCACAGATATTATAATCTACTCGTCTTAAAAATAACTTTTATAAATATATGTCTCTTATAATAATTTTCATAAATTTTCTTTTTTTTTTTTTTAGATATTTGATATAGATTCTCTATAGTTTTAGATCATTTACTTGTCACTTTACTTGTTAGAACTTTAGTGTATAAAGAAAAGGTAGAATATTATTCTGTATTAAGATAATTATTCAATGATTTTTCAATTATATTTTATTTAAATTATTTGTATTTATATTTATCAATTTAAAAAAAAAAAAAAAAAAATTATGCACAAATAAATATATTAAGTACAATCGCAAATCTCAAATTAATTTCATGAAAAAGGATTTTTTATATATCATATATATTTAAATAGCATATTATTCTGTTGTAATTATAGATTCATGATATTTATTGTTACATATTGTAACAATTGTTATTTTATAACATCTTTTTTTATGTATATATTTGCTTCTCCCTCGACTGTCTTACGTATATTACACATAAATGACGTGGACTCGTTGCGAGCGCTATTCGCTCCGCGCATAATTTAATTCGTGCGTCTACGTGTTCTTTTAACTTTAATCCGCAAGAATGGAGGGACGTATCGCCCCTTATGCCAAATTTCACACGGACGCACACAGCGAAGATCCCTAAGACCGCCAATATTGAACGCCTCCTGCGGAATATCTGCGCTAATCCAAAGCAATTTTGACGTTAACACCTGGTGTACCCATAGCAACGCGTCTTTTTCCCGTCGCACTTTATTCGCTTTAATTTCTCACTAAGAAGAGACTGTACATCTGTCTCGATCGCTCTTCCATTGCCAACGCCGATGCATGCACGCGCGTTTACTGTAAGTGCAACCCGACCTTATATCAGTACTTCTTCCTCGTCGTCGTATTCTCTCGTAATACGCGTGATGGGCCGACACATGCTCGAGTTAAAACTTCGCGATGTGTTGTCTTCCGTCGGCAAATTCCGCGCGTCCACCCCGCGTCTCTGTCATCCCCTTGACGTGTAGGAGGACGATCGTGGAGTGACTTTATGTACGCTTTTAACTCGTCAAAAGAGACTGCGAGAATACGTCGGCGGATAACACCGTGGAGGATTGGCACGCTCAGAGAAATTCTGCGTCAATCCTCAAATGCGAAAATTCGGGAAAATCTTCTGATGACGAGGGATCGCACTTTGAGATAAAACGTTTAAGTATCGAAGATATATTGAATGGTTAATCCGTTAATTTAACACAATAAATATTTCTAAGAGCAATAAAAAAATTCGATAAAGAAACGTAGGCTCATATAATTTCATTTGATAATTATTTTCAAATATTGACAGAAATATTTAAATATATTTTTTTTTCTTATCAAATAATTTCGTAAATTTTTTATTTTGGTCGTATCGAGAATTAAATTTTTCGTAGATTAAAATTAATTTTTTTTCCTTTCTACAGCAATATTTTAAAAATTATTATTTGTTGGCAATTAAATTTGGCATTATTTTAACAAATGTTCTGGCAAAAGGCGTTAAAAGAACCATGCTGCGTATCAATTCAGAGAAGTTAATTTTATCGTAAAGATAAGTTCACAACAATGCGTAAAGATAAGTTTACAACAATAGGTATTCCTAATACACGATCGGCGGTTATACTAGGTATGAGAAAGTTAAGCACCGACGTTAACATCCATTAATTTATCGATAAAAGCGCGAGGGCGAGTTGGATATAATTCGCGAGATAGATTTAACGCTCGTGTCAAAACTTCGCGATACGTTTCTCCTCGGTGCAACGTCTCTCGTCCTAGATTATAAATACGTTCAGCAACGTGCCACTTTACGGTAAGAATGAGAGCGCGAGGGTATCTTTTGTAATGAATGGGATTATCGAAAAATCCGAATGGATTTTAAAGATAAGTTGTTTAAAATTATTTATTAATTATTATAAAATTCTTTTTCACAGATATTTAATATATGTATAATAATCTAAAGAATGAATTTTAGAAAAAAAAAATTACTCGACGCTTAATTATGTGTCGATACATATTTATCTAATTAATTCGTCAAACTTTGCATGGGAAAGTTAGCTTTTTTATTCGCGTCAGAATTTGTCAGCGAAGTTCCTTTCTAATCTCCCACGTGGTGGGAATGCGTACTCATCCTCCGTCAAGTGTATGTCAATCTCTAGCATATGGAGCCACGTGTCCGTGTTCCGCGTGAAAAGATATACTCGCGGGATGTTGGAACACGTTTGAGACAGCGTCATCCCGGATTTGAGCATCAGCGCCAAGATTACGCTTAGATAATTAAACGCGAGTATATAGTTGCCATAAATCTTAACTCGTAATTAGTCTCTCTCGGCACATAATAACGTCGGCGAAATCTAACGTTGCAACTAAAACTCCTCTCCTAACACTTGCATGCTCGCACGCCTATCATTTACGCTCACGTGGGCGTTTTTCGCATTTCGTTTCTCGAAATGTCATTAATGTCAAAATCGCACGATTAATTTTGTTCTCGTACGAGCGATTAGAAGTTATCTTTATACTTTTATTGTCGTCAATCACGAATGTCTGTGGATTCAAGTGCAAGAGAGTACCGTACTTATATCAGCGCGATTTCCCAAGAGAGAAATAACAGAAAAAGAAAAAAAAAAAAGAAACGAGAAGAGAGCGCGAGAAGCGGAGTCAAACGACGGCGTTTGGGGAGCGCCGTAAAATCAAGCGGGGGAAGAAAGAGAGGAGCGTCGACGGGGTGGTCAGTCAGCTGATTCCTCGTACTCGGACAGTAGTCACGTGCCGGACGGCCGGCCGGTCCGTCGGGTGGCTTATGCCACGTGGCGGCCGCGAAAACAAAGCAAAAAGAAGGGAAAAAGCGAGGCAAAGAAAGAAAGAGAGAGAGAGAGAGAGAGGGAGAGAGAGAGAGAAAGAGAGAAAGAGTCTATTCGCAGCGGCGGTGCAACGACACAGCAGAGGGAGAGCGGAGGGGAATGAGAGGGTGGCGGCGGGTGAATAGCGGCGGGATTTTATTGGTGTCGGTAAACGGATGGTCCATGGTCTGCGTTGGTCAGCTGGCGTCGGCGCGGCTTTAGCCGTACGAGTCCCGTCTCGGACTGGGGGTGGTGGAAAGTGAGTCTGCAGAGGCAGGGAGGATGGGGAGGAGGTGGTTGAGAGAGAGTGCGAGCGGTCGTCGAGTGGCGAAGGGTGGGGTTCGGTCACCACGTGGCGGAGCACGTGGTCTTTACCCTCCGCCGAGTTTCGCTCTGCCTCTCTCAGTTTTGGTCTCCTTCTATACCTCTTTCAACATTAACATCTTTAGATAGTGATAATATAAACTGAATTTGTTTCGCGTTTCTAGGAAGGAGTTTTTTTTAAGTGTTCTGCGTGTGTTTTATTAATTGCGTGTGATTGATATTTAGGAACAAGCGTCGCTTCGCTAAGTTTTATAAGTCAAACTTTTTTTTATGTATTTTCTCATTAATTATGTATAATTATAAAAAATAGTTCACCTAAGATTTATTGCAAGAAATTATAATATATCAAATATGATAAGCTTTTTTGATTCTTCAGAGATCTTATATTATTGCTTTCACTATTTATCTAATGACTCTTAATGATTATGAATTAATTTTTTCTATTTTTTGATATAAAAAAGTTTTTCTTTTCTCGTTATTTCATTATATAAATTACATTATTTATTTTTATCACATACGTCACATATAGCGTGTATGTGTCTCTTTTCTTTCTCGCCTCTTGAAGAACTCAATCTCTCACAATGTAAAATAAATGTGCTATTTTTATTTCTGTTATGGTTTCACATTTTTTCTCATTTCACTTAAAATCTCCACATATCGCGCGCATTTATATCCACTAGTAATCATTCTTTCGTTTCCCTTTGATACGGTCGGGATCGCAGATCGTACCATCACCTTTATGCTCGTCACTAAAGTCTCCTTGGTTTTCGTATCAATGGTCCCAGCCATTGTGTGCGATGAAGGTTTATTCAATGTAACGTGGATGCGCTGATATAACGGACGATATTCCTATGGTCTGTAGATTAAATATGTGAGAGCGCACGAAATATGCAGAGTGGAAATAGCTCCGTGCCGAGAACGGACGAATCATTCCTGACATTATAGTCACACGATATATTTGCTGTCACGAGCAGAATCTGACTGGTATTCCCTTTTACCTATATATGTTGCATAATCCAATTTTAATTTCTTTGCCATTAACATTATATATTTTTATTCTTGTCTGTCTGTCTCTCTCTCTCTTTCTTTCTGTTTCTATTTTTGTATTCTCGAGAAAGCCTTTCGTGGATCTTCCGCAATCTGCTTGATCGTACAGTACATACATTCGTGTGTGGTACTAAGGTCGTCTGCACAGGATGCCTATATGTAGATTGCAGAAGAACCACGCCCTCTCCCGTCGCGGGGGGGGGAGGCCTTTCCCCGCTCTTTCGCCTCATCCATCCCCAACCCCTAATGACGCAAGCAAAGCAAAACAAAGAAAGGTTTATATACCGGAGGAGCGCACGCTCTCTCATGTTCCCATCTCTCTCTTTCTCTTCTTTCCAACCCCTTTCTCTCTTTCCAACCTTTCTCTCTTTCTTGCTTCCTTTACCCTCGACGGGCCGCCACCCGCCCTCCCCCCTCTCCCTCCCCCTCGTCTCTTTCGCGCTATTTCTTTCGTCCTCCTCGCACGCATCAACTCGTCCTTACGGTTTCCTTCGCTCGCATTCGACACCGTCTCCTTGTCCCACTCACATCCGCTCATTGCCTCTGTCTGTCTCTCTATCCTACCTACTACCCTCCACCTCCCCTACCCCACCTCTTTCACTCTTTCTCTCTTTCCGGGCTTCACTCGCTCGCTCACATGCGCGCAAATGAAATCGATTAAAATGCTGGGCGCAACTTCTAGGCAGAGCTGCTCTACACCCCAACCCCCCGAGCTTTCCTTACGTACCCCTCGTCCCCTCGTCCTGGCCGTCCTCCGCTCCAACCTCCGCCAAACTCCCACTCCTTTGCCGTAAGAAACCGAGAAAACCCTTACGTGCGTTCTCGCTACCTACTACCCACCCTCCGTACCCGCACCTCAAGTTTCTCCAAACCCCCGTGTACCATAGTCGGACGATGGTATGAGTAGGCTGCAAAGTTCGTACGCGTAAGTATATATGTAGGGGGATGTGTTGCTATGTGTGTACCTACGTATGTATGTACGTGCGCGTAAAGAGAACTCGTATGCGTGATTACCGCGACTGCCGCTCGCGCATTGCTTACACGCATTGCTTCAGATGCGCCTGTGTGTGTGTGTGTGTGTGCACATGAAAATATCGCCTCACCTTATGGCACTCTTGTGGAGTAATTAACAATTGACATCAATGCAAAAGCAATAGGTGTGATACGTTACAAAGTTGCGCAATTAATTTATAAAAACATGCAAAATGTATTATTGATTGTAATCAATGTCTTGCCCGCAGCGGTTACAACACAATCCAAGATATTGCAGGCATAATCGACATGTGTTGGAACAACAGCGAAATTATCGATAATCTTCGTTCTAGTAGAATGAGATGTGAATTTAAATAATCAAAAAATAATTTTTTATGAATATTTGTATATAAATCCAATTTGACAGTTCAGTATTAAAAGGATGCATTATCATTTTGAGGAAATAATATATATTATTATTATTTATTTTGTCTCGAAAAAAAAAATATATATATATAAGAGGAAGGAAACGCTCGAGCATATAGTTCCTTCCAACTTTTGCCCTTGGGTCAGTGATTTAAAATTTATTCGCTCTACAAAACGCATCGATATATTCTTTAAATTCGCGCGTCTCTTTCAATGTCATCTGACCGGTTCCATCCTTTTCACTTGACTCGTCCTTACTTAGGGTTCGCGAACCTCCTCGTTTCGTCTCTCCCGTTCCTTTTCCTATGAATATACATACACACGTATATAATTTCTCGCGGAGGCGCACGCCGCGCACAAACGAGTGCGAGTGTTCGTCTCCGTTGCTCGAAGCGTGCTCGAGCACCGCGCGCTCACGTATGCGATTCCGCGCGCATATATGTATGCGTGCGTGCGTGCGTGTGTGTGTGTGCGCGCGCGTCTTGATGCGCGTGTCTGTGTTGGTTTACCGAGAGTAAATGAGTACGCGGCAGTCGCAGGTTGGTTGGTAAAAACAGTGGCCCTCTCCTTGCCTACCCTTTCCTCCCGTCTCCGCCGCCCTTACCGTCCCCCCGGTGATCCTCCCGCTACCCTCTTACACGTCCCCCTTTCGCGACTCTCACCCCCCTCGGGCGACTCTCAACCGCTATCACCCTCCCCTCCCGCCCCCTCTTTGCCACCCGCCTCGTCCTTTCTGCGCCCTCCGCCGCTGCTTCTTCCCTCGTTTTCCTTACCTTTCCGATATTCCACTCCCGGCAAGCTCGCGCGTAGACGTAAGACTCATTCGTCTTAAATCCCGGAGAGAAGCGACGAATTATTACGCGAGCTAGGGCGAAGTCGCGTGAAAACGGTAAAAACGCGGCAATTCTACCACGACGGCGCGGCGCTTTTATTTGCCACACCGTAAAGCGCGGCGATAAAAATCGCCGCCGAGATAAGAAATCGGAGAGAATAATGTTTGATTGATATCATAATTAATATATATTTAGAAACGTCTTCTTTCTCGTGCGCGTGCAAAAATAAAGGCTACTTGATTCGGAAATTAAAGAGAACTGTGCCACTAAAAAGGAAAAGAGTTTATGTAACAATTTAAGTATAACAACTTATATTTTATATTCAAATAGAAAAAAAAAAAATAAAATAAGAATTGTGAAATTATTTAATCATTAATTTAAGAACTTATCTTATTATTAAAAATTAATAACAAATTTTCTCTTTAAAATAATTAACAGTTATTTTTATATTAATTTCTATATAACTTGTAAAATCTAATAATTATTTTATTCTAAATAAACTTGAAATAAACTTGAAATTAAAGTAATTATATGATAACTGTGATTTGATAAAAGAGATTTTTTTTATTTTATATTTAATAACATGGAACGGATATCTAATGTTATTTCAAGTAATGTTTATAACAAAACTTTCGAGACGGCAAAAAGTTCTCTAAACATTTTAATCGAATGAGACGGAGAGCATCTCGTTATCTCGTTGTCCTCCTAAAACTGCGTTTATTAATGAAACGTACCGCTCGGGCTTTTAATCAATCGAGAATTCTCGTTGCAAAGCAGTTCGAAAGATACAATTAAGATTTATCTTGAAGTGCAAAGCGGACTGATAGCAGTTGCGATAGTTGTGAAAAGTTTAGATGCACTTTATATACATATATATATGCGACCTAAATTACTGCAATATTTACATTAAAAGGGTATTAACGATTCAAGAGAAGCAATACGAGCGCGTTTTCAGCTCCAAATTTTAATTTGACGATTTATAATTAGCATTTTAATCGATTACCTTTATTTTGTTTTGTTAATTAAATTTAACTTTAGAATTATATCAACTTGATATCGTTTATCTCGGAGTTATCAGTAAATTCGTTACATTTACATCTGTTTATTTAATATTTTTCAGTTTAATTATATTGATTCAATATCATATTATACATTTTAATTAGATTCTAATTCAAATATCGAGGGATTACATTGACATTTATATTTTTATCAAAAACTTTTAAGACGTTTATATCCCGACGAACTTGATAAACAAGGTGCACGAGTTTAGGGTCAAAGACGATCGTCGACTATCTCTCTCCCCCCCCCCCCTTCCTTCCCCCAACCCCTCCGGTCGCGAAGCTGCGCGAGGGTAGAAACGGCAAGAGTTTTCGACCGACGTTCAAGGGTTATTGTTTTGGGTACCGCGAATTTGCATTTATTTCCTGCGACCGATCTCATTGTTCGTTCATTTTTGAATGTTGCATTCTCAGTCACGAATTCGTCCTCCTTGCGTGTCGCGCGATGCATTTGTGCAGGCGTAATTAGCGATGCGATCGAACGCCGTCGCTTTTCAGCTCTTAACTTATTCAACGTTTCCCATCCCGCTGGCTCTCGACCGTACCCTCGCGAGGATAAGGACGTGTCACAAACGCGGCGAATCCGTATATAGGGTTAGTTGCCCGAGGTCTATCCTCAAAAGTAGATCTTCGAAACCAGATTCTCTGACGCATATTGATAGGCTGATTTTTCGAGAAACTTCAAATCATATATACTACGCATATACATGCACACGATCAATTAATGATATTTAATTAATGATAAGTATATTAAAATTTTTATTTATTGCTAAATCTGAGATGACACCCCTTATAGCTGTATTTTCTATATATTTCTATACGTTTTGTACAAGCATGAACTTTTTTCGATTACGCCCTAATTGTCTACTCTACTATTGTTGTTACAACTATTCTTTAACTTCCTTAATTCGCGCGATCATATCATTAGCGCAAGAAATATACGTATAATGCTTATTTTGCGATGCGCATTTATTATTCCTCAACACAGACTTATCTCGCGCGTTCTCTCTTCGCGTCTTAACAATGTTAGCCCTCATAGCCCCAAGGGCCAATAAGGGATGGACGCCCACGGTTATAAATTCTTACCATATTATGTAGATGAATATATTTTCATCATCGAAACTTTTAATTATTGATGACATTAAGCGTAGGAAAAAACTTTGAGAAATATATTTTTATAGATATATTTTTATATCTTTATATTTTTATAGATATATTTTTATTTTGTAGATTTATTCATATTTATAGATATTTATATATAAATTAATGAAAATAGCAAGCGATATAAAAGGAATCGGAAAACGCAAAAATATACAAGAATGTAAAACGTTCGGAGATAAAGTTAATGGAAAGACAAGAACATTCTCGTTAAACGTGATTTTGTTTATATTAGTTTACATTAGTAAATTTGACGTATAGTTAGTTCTAGATGTAGTAATTATAATTTTAGAAATTTTTTTTTTTTTTCAGTCTTAAACTACGAATCAAAAGTTGGTTAATTAGACTTGAAGACTAATTCGTGACGCGAAAAAAATAGAGTCTCATTGAGATGTGATTATACGTGGATTAATGAGAATGGTAACTTTAATTGCGTGACACACATGTCTTTATCTCGACAACGCTCAGTTCGCTTTAATAAGTCCTCTGCTCCCACGATTATTTTCCCGCGCGCACACACATACACACACACACACACACACACACACACACACATATTAGACGACGTCTAGAGATCGGAGAAGAAAGGGGACCGAGAAAAGGACTTGTACGGGATCCAGGGAAAGAGGAGAGGGGGAGGGGGGGGGGAATGGGAAGGCGACCCTCCGCCTCGCGTGAAAAATATGTAAAGTATTGATTGCATTTTATAATTACTTGGGAGCCGGTCGTCTTAGCTACCCTATCCACTCTCGTGCCACCCTCGCTCGCCACCCTCCTCTCTGCTTTCTCGCACCCTTCGCGTTCCTATCGTGGGGTTTCTTCTTTCTCGTTTTCTCTCTCTCTTTCTCTCTCTCTCTCTCTCTCTCTCTCTCTCCCTCTTTTCCCTCTCTGTGTCGTATCCTGATTCTCTCACTCTCGCAATTCCGTCGTTATCTCCGTCGCACCCTCGCGCGTTCTCCGTTTCCTTCGCCACCGAACTGACACGGATATGTGTGCGTGTCCCACCCCCTTACGTGGGCTGCCGCGCACGTTCTCATGTGTTTACACTTGAGCGAGCAAGGAGATAGTCGTTCTCGCTTCCTATACGACGCATATCGAATTGAGAGAGAGAGTGAGAGAGAGACTCGACGATATACTCCAATATTAAAAACAATTGCAATTTTAAAGTAAAAAAACAAGGAGAACGAAATTACTTCGAACCTTTTATTTATGTTAGAAAACGAGACGTTCTTTAATTTTAATGAGAGATGCTCGGCGTAAAAAAAAAATGTTTTATATTTTTTTAAATTTTGAGCTGTAGTTTAGAAACTTACTCCTAAGTATGTATCGGAAAGTTTCCTGGAATGCGGCTTTTAGAGAATAAAGTGAAAAGATAGACACTTCTTAAGAGCCACTCCTAAGTCTATTCAACGGAGAGTTTTGCTATCAAGAGTTGTCCTTAAAGATTGACACTCGAATTGTACTATTACAAATCTAGGCGATACTTAATTAATATTTCTAACACACACACGTGTTTTATTTTTTCAATTATTTAAAAAAAAAAAAAAAAAATTGAAATTTAATTTTTTAATTTATATTGTAAATGACATAATTTTTTTAACACATGTCTGATTTTCATTTTTATTTCTTATCTATCCTTGTACTCGTCAGACTTAGTGAGCAGACACATTTCGATGATCCTCATTGAACTTTATAATGGACGTATTGTTTACGGCGGCGGTACTCGAAGGAATTTACGTGCGAGCGACTAAGAACCAAGGGAGAGTTCTCACTGCAGCTCGAAAGATACAATTAAGATTTATATAGAAGTGCAAGGCGGACTGATAGCAGCTGCGATAGCCACGGCTGTTGTATCCCCTTCGTGCACTATTCCTCGACATCACTTACGCTTCAAAATTTTTATCTGAGTTTCGACAACAAGATTGTTTATACGATACGATCGAGGATACTGATGCGATATTATCAAATTGATTAATTAACGAATTTTTATACTATTTTATTTATCTATTGTATGTAAAGTCACTCTTCATGCTGAATCTTTGAGACCGTGCATCAATTTAATTGCTCCGATGTTAATTATGCTATGCTAAACATATATTAATATACATGGGGATTACAATTTAATATCATTAGTAGTGGTCTATTTTTAAATAATGAAGCGATAATCTCTAATAAAGCGAGCCATTCGTAGTTACGCTTTTTTTTTTTTGTGGAAAAAAATTATCACAAATCAGAAATTGATAACAAATTGTAATCAACGAAACGTATCAATGATACTTTGGGCGTGACGCGCGTTCAGTGAACGAGCCCCACGCAAATGTATATATTCATCCCTCTGATTAATAGTCGAACGTTAGTCCTCGCGGATACCTACGGTGCCCCTTGCTCTCTCCCCTTCTCACCCTCCCGGGCTACTTCCTTGCAACCATCCGCGAAAGTAAGTAGTGAGTGAGCGGCATTCAAGGGTTAGTGACTGTAGGGATGCGGAGATGGCGGTTGGGGGGAGGGCGAGGGGGGGGGAGGAAGGAGAGGGTGGTAGCTCCAACGGCAGACCGAGAGTAAGAGTAGGAGGACTCGCGCGGCCGGGTGGCGGGCGATGGTGCCGGTGGGTGGTGAGGGGTGGTGGGGTGAGTACACCGAGGGTACGGCCAGATTTTAACGATTCCTCTGCCACGGAGTCTTAAGAGAAAGAATGGCGGGGATGGGTGAAATGAGAGGGGAATATCGGGGGTAGAGACGAGGTTGTTCGGGGGTGTGGGTATATGGGGTGTGGGCAAGGGACGGCGCGGAAAGAAGAGAAGAGGGGGGCAAAGGGTGGTAAAGGAAAAGACGACGCGAGGTAAAGATAAGGGGAGGGAGGCAGAGAAAGAGAGAGAGAGAGAGAGAGAGAGAGAGAGATTCGCGATGGTGGTCGGCGGGAGGGCGGGCGGGGGAGAGCAGGGGGGGAAACGAAGGACGCGAAATGAAGAAATTCTATCTACATTTCCAACCCTTCATGCAGCGTCTTACCCCCTTCGCGTCCCTCGATCTCTTTCTCTCTGCGTCTTTCTTTCTTTCATCGCGTCGCGCAACCTCCTTGTCTCTCGTCTTCTTCTTTTCTCCTTCTTCTTCTGCCTCCTCGTTTCTTCTTCCGCAGCCGCGCTTCATTCCTTCAACCACCGCCAATGCCCCTCCCTCCGCCTTCGCTACCTTCTCATCCTCTGACATCCGCCGGGTCCCCCCACAGTCTCCTTCTTCTCTCCGCGCGATGTCCCCTCGATCCGCGCTCCCGCGGGCAACCACCCCGCTGAGACAATACGACCAACTCGACCCTCTATCTCCCCCGTTCGTCTGTCCGTCTTCTTCTTCTTCTTCTTCTTCTTCTTTTTCTTCTTCTTCTTCTTCTTCTTCTTCTTCCTCCGTTTCTTCTGCTTCCTTCTCGCGATTCTGTACTAGTCCTCTCCCTACGTACCGGTTCTCCTTCAAGTCACTCTAACTCCTTGAAAACCGGCATCGCCACCACCCGCCCACTACCATCACCATTGCGACTAACAGAGAGTATACGGTAGGGTTGCTTCGGTGCTTTCATTCTTTCCTTATCATCTACCCCCCCTTCTCTTCTTTTCCCAACCCTTCCTCCCATTTCCACCCAACGCTCGCGCTTTCCCCCTTTTCTCCCCCTTCCCCCCCTTTTACCCACGCGTACGACTGCGCTCGGCAGCACTTCTTTCCCTTTTCTTAAATACAAAAGCGAAAATTTTGCTTATTAGAATATTTCCAGAAGGCGCTCTCACCCGCAACTCTGGTGCTCATCACCAACTTCCCCCCCCCCTCCCCCAACTCACCCGTCTCTTAGCCTTTAGCGAGAGTTCGCGCACTCGAGTGTGACGGCACTGAGCTGTGTCGGTTGGATATCCTCTCTTGTTTCTGGCCGAGGTGCCGCGGACGATCGGCTGGCAGCCATTACTATGATTGTATGCACGCGTAACTTTAATTATTATTACACAGAGACCCTCCTCCCCCTCCCCCTCTCTCTCACCACCTCCTCTCATCAACTCTTCTCGCTGCACCGAGCGGTAATTTGACTCGGCGTATGACAATATTAAGGCCTAGATACTTTGCTCGGTCAGATAAATAGATTGGTATGTAAACACAAGACTTGACAGGCAACTCGACGACGACAAGCAACAAAGCTGGAGCGGAATTTTTCGCGGATTCGTCGAGGCACACGGATCCCCTTTTTTTAACCCTTCCATTGAGGAACCCAGTCGCCTGCTTTAGCCCTTCTCGTTCTTTTCAGAACGCTAATCGCGCAATGCATTAGGGGTAGGGAAGCAGGGAGTTATGACAATAAGAAGTGAGAGGGGATAATATACAATCCCGATCAAAAGTATGAAGCGTTTTTTATAAAGCGCGATAAGTCAAACTAATCGCGGCGTCCACGAATTATGTGTTACACAATAAATTATCTTTTCTCCAATTTTGTAATGATAATGAGTTATGATAACCGGAGATGATGATGACACGTTTAATGAGATATTATTAATATCTATAATTATTTTACGCATCATTCGATCGGAATGTTATAATTAAAGAAAAAAATTTTTTTTCTCTCTTTTTTGTGTAAATTATTTTTCACTATCGACGATAATAATTGGCGAATGGCGTAATGCGAGCGCGTCGACGTTTCTCTGATAATGACGCTATTCTTCCTCGACTGGCCGCCACAAGACAACCACGGCGGTCGCATGACTGGCGAAATCGCGATGATGGATGTGACTTGCGAAGCGCATTGCATCCGTGCGCGACTATGGCAGCGCAAAAACTTTACACACTAATTTATGGTCGCAGGAAACGCGAGGTGCGCTCCTTCCTTGCTTTTCTTACCTTCAGTTTATCTAACACCTTCGGAAAACTAACCAAGAGGTTCACCCCCCTTAAACGCTCCCTCCTTAAACGTCAACATCGCCCTAATCGTCAGTTTTATCTGATAGAGGAGAGAGGACATATACACATATACAGGACGTTTCAAATTCATTCATCAATCAATTATTATGATTAAGCGATGAATCTGGGAAAAGCGTATCATCAAAGTATTTTTTGTTTAATTTTTTTTTTTTTAATTTATATATATTCTTAATTAGCGGAAGCTTTTTTAAGCTACGTGGTTATATACAACCTCTGATCGTGCGTCTTTCCTAAGAGAATTTTCCAGGGGATAGTGAATCTACAGTGTGTGTACGTATATGTATTTATATATATATATATATGGAGAGAGAAGTCACTATCTTCGTTACGATCCTAAAGGAGTCACTCCCGATTCTGTTAGGTAACCGAGGAAAAGCGATGTGTGTGTATGTGTGTGTGTGTATATATGTATGTGGAGGGGCCTCGCGCGAGCGCAGCCGACGCTCCTCTCGAGTGGCGCAAAACCCTCGAAATAAAGCTTGGGCGCGATGTAAGATACTGAACGACAGGGGTGGCTGCGCTGCCGTTGAAAGAGAGAGGGCGAGACTGCGACAAACAATGGGAAGGTAGTCTTCGCGGACAATAGCTCGTGTGGAACAAACACATCTTACCCGTTCGCTGTTTCTCACCCTCCGTCGTTCTCCCCCGCTCCCCCCCACATTCCCTCCAACCACCCACCGCCCGTTGACACACAGAGCGTTCCCCGAGCATCGGGGAGGATGCATTTCTCTGTCCTCGCGGCTCGCGCCGCTTACGTTTTTAAATCCTAAAAGGCCTCTAATATTTCTATGCATTATGCGTGCGCGGCCGAACAATAGGAGCGAGCGTTACGATGACGACGACGATCGGCCATCCGAGAATACATTCGCGTTGCGAACGGTATTGTACGAAATATTTCGAGGGACGAATTTTTTTTTTTTTTTTTTTACTTATTTTCACGACGCACATCTCGATTTGTCCAGATTCACGTCGGTTCATTTTCGCGATCCATACGACGCTAAGTCCGATAAATTCGAAACTTTCTTCTCTTCTCATTTCGTATAATGCTAATAGTAACTAGTCTTCTCGATTGATGATAAACTTAAAGTGAAAGATTATAATTTATTTTTATATATTATTTTAATATTAAAATAATATATTAAAATTTTTTTATATTTCTTATATTATACAATTTTTTTATATTATTTTAAAAGATTATAATTTATTTTTATATATTATTTTAATCACATAAAGCTCTATCTAAAATAAAGTTCTATATAATTATAATTTCGTCGATTATTGATCAGAAAATGTCCAAGGTTTATTTTAATGTCGTGTCAACATCAAGTCTTTGACAAAAAAACAGAAAAATATATATGCCTTATTAAGTAAAACTAAGATATGTATATGTTATAAAAATTATAAAAATTATAAAATACATATAAATCCACTCTTAAAAAAGACATGTTAAATCGATACTTGCAAGTATTATTGCTTCTTTTCCTCAATGTTGATTGATTATTTCAATATTACGCTGTTCATTACTTCATATTAATAAAAATCTGTCATGGTTGTGTATTTGATAATTCATATTATATATATGTATATAATTTTGATTTAATTGATTTCGAAAAAACAAATAATATATATTAGTAATATATATTATTATATTACATTCAATTAATTTTATAATAGTTATATGTATTTTATAATAGATACGTGTCCAATCGCGTGCCCTAACCGCGTGCCTTATTCGCGTGCCCTACTCGCGTGCTCTACTCGCGTGCTCTACTCGCGTGCCCTACTCGCGTGCCCTAATATAATGCACTATAGGCTGCTTCCGTTGGGCCAGTTGGACTTACCTGTCGTTGATCCTGGCCATATTAATTCTGACTACATCTAGCCAGATATGTAGCTTCGATCTCTTATCAGAGATCAATGAAGGAAAAAATTCCTTCCGTTGTCGGCTAATTGTCGCCGAGCATAATTTTGTGCTCATTTATGGACATGACAGTTTGTCATGCATCGTTTCAATAAATTGCAAAATTTGACTTATGAATAATTTGACTGAAAGATTTATATAGGTAATTTATATTAAAATGAAATGAATAAAACGTTTGTTGTGCCGCGTGGATAATTTGATGATAAAATGAAAAATATAAATATATAAATTAATAAAAGATATAAAAATAAATATATAAAAATATAAAAAAATATATAAAATAAAATTAATTTATTTCATTTTAATATAAATTACATTATTTATTAATTTTATTTTATATATTTTTATAATTTTATTTAATTTTATTTTATTACGATTAAATATTATTA
>JBCAUJ010000052.1:1914817-1987742 GCA_038406275.1 Cataglyphis albicans
TCTCTCTCTCTCTCTCTCTCTCTCTCTCTCTCTCTCTCTCTCTCTCTCTCTCTCTCTCTCTCTCACTCACTCTCTCTAGGGTGGGAATGTTTGCGCTCTTTTCTTGGATTTTATCGACATCAAATTGAATTTACGCGCAACGAGAGACACGTGGAATCCAATTTTCAAAACATGAGCAAGTCAAATATAAACCGAACTTTTTCCAAAACATTTCATGGAAATAAAAAAAAAAAAAAAAACTGCCAATCCGGTGGCAAAGATGCTTAGATATTAATGGAAATTAAAAAAGTGGCTGGGGTGTGCGATGGAAATATTTTGATCGGACAATGTCGTTTCGGGAAACAATTTTGTTTACATTTGACTTTGGCTACCGTAAAATCGCATGTGTGTGAAGAGACCAGTTTCGTTGGAGAACGCTTCGATTCATCGTTCCACGCCACGTTCGCGGGACTGTCGCGTTGACTTGATGGAGACTAGGTCTCTCGGTCTTCGATCGGATCGACTCTCGCACCGATCGGATTATCGATAAGTATTTAAGCGCGGTGAAACGGCGCGGAGGCCATAGTGAGAATTAACGAAAACGTGACTCGGCGTTGACGCGATGCGGGGCTTGCCCCCCCGCGACGATTCTGGGTAATTAATTCACAATGGGCGGCCTTCGACCGTCTCATTCTCTCTCTCTCTCTCTCTCTCTGTTTGTTTCTCTCTTCTCTTCTCATATGGCATACCTAATGCACGAATCTCTTCTTCACCCCCGTGATGATATCGATTGCTAGTACGCGGGGATATTCGTTCTTCTCTTCTCACACGCACGCGAACGTTCCTCGCATAGATTAAGGATGAAGGATCGATTTTGTAGGAGCGTCTTGTCTTCGGATTTTTTCGTACATATCGGGATACGGGCATGCTGATAAACAGCAAGATTTAAGCGTTATCCAAATGACCTCTTCTCGTAATCAGCGGGAGAAATTTTCGCTGGCTCAGTACGTCGGATAGTAATCTTTGACAGATGAATGTTAAGATACCGGAGAATAAGTTCAATGATTCTTTCATCGCTCGTAGATATACTATCCTGAGTTGTTGCCCGATTGAGGATTAATTAGGCGAAGACTTTTTCGAGTTCTGCTCTCTCGAGTTTCGTTCTGCTTGATGACGCGATCATCTGCCTCGATGAATTAATTTAGATTCAAGCGCAATTTTCACGATAATGTTTGAAAGATAAGAAGAAGATATAATAGCTCGTATCGAGATTTTAATTGAACTAATAAATCTACGTACGAAACAAATGCACTTATTTTCAAGTACGAAACTGGAGCTTCTTCTTTCATTAAATTATATTTTCTATTTAAGCGAATTCTCTTTACATCTTGATGCGTCAAAGATCGAATATATTTAATCGAAGAATTTTATATATATATAATATAAAGGAGGTGAGTCAGTAAAAATTATTTTCTAAGATTCTCCATCTTTTCTATAAATAAATATTGATTTTAAACAAAATAATTTAAGATAAAAGTTAAATTATTTTGAATGAGCTACATTTTGGTTATTTTAGTTTTCTTTAAGTGCAGACGTCAAAAAGTTTTGAAGGTCATCTCAAGTTTTTTCAAGATTATTTCGAGGTCATTCGATTCGTGCTTTTATCTACAATGATAGTTGATTAAAAATAGGGCTTCCTATTTATAAAATTATTTATAAAATTTAATTTCAATTACATTAAAATGTAATTACAACAAATGTAATCAAAATTTTAATTAACTTAAATTTAATCAAAAATCTTTTTGATGCCGGCACCTAATAAGACTAAGCTAGCCAAAAAAAATTAAGCTTTTTCAAAATAATTTTACTTTTGTCTAAAATTAATATTTATGAAGATACCTTAGAAGGCAATTTCTAGTGACTCACCCTGTATATATATATATATATATAACAATGAATTTCTTTTTTTTTTTTTTATACCGCGATTGCTTTCTCAGGATATCAAATTTTTGCATAATCAAATGCATCCAATTTAAATGATCCCGTCTATTTTCTCATGCATGTGCATTTGCATCTCCTGCGAATGTTGATTACGAGGCGTTATTGACATCAATACGGATTTTCGATTGCTCATATCAGAAACCTTCGAAGCACGTAGCGTCCGAGTAACAATATCGATCTAATCTTACTTAATATAGTTTGCATATAGCACGTCTCAGGTCTCAATTTTCATTTGATGTATAGGCACTTATGTGTGTAGTTAGTTACTTATTACAACGTGAAGAAAGAAAAAGAATTTATTAAATCTAAATTATTGACGATTTTATTCAAGAATCCAAAAATGTCGTCGTGAAGGATACGACTTTTCGTAGTATTAATGTACAAAAACATGTAACAATTGCCAGCATTTTCTATTACTTTTATATTTAATAAAATGCAATTAATTAATAATTAAGTCCATTTAAAGGGATTAATAGAAAAGGGATTAACAGAAATTGATTACGGTATCGTTAATGTTTAAAAGTCAACGATTTTTGAGGAACCGCTATGTTGTCGACTCGTTGCTCGCATATGATATTGATCGATATTATATATTTTTTTTTTTTTTTTTTTTTGAAACCGCTGATAATCGACCACGTTTGTCCGATAATAATCGCGCTAATCACGCTCAACGTCGCTTCCGCGAAACTATCAGTAACAAATAGCAGGCAAGCCGTTCGAAGGCATTCTCCGCGGACTATGATGCACGCGACAAACGTGTAACCGCAAGTAGGGAAGGCTCGCGGAGAGGGAAAAAAGTTTAGAGGGGGACAGATGGAGGATAGAGGGAATGAACGAGCGGAAATCAAGCGGCGGAAAAAAAAAAGGAGAGAACCCGCGACCGTCAGAGAGGAGAGGGAGAAGAAAAGTGCAGTGGAGAGAATCGAAAGAGGAAAAGAGGAAGAAGAATTGCCGGTGGGGAGAGAAAAAGAGAGAGAAAGAGAGAGGGGGGGGGAGATGGGGAGGATGAGGAAGTGGTGGAGAACGCGGTGCTGCGGGGGCGGAGGTAC
Source organism: Cataglyphis albicans (assembly GCA_038406275.1). Lineage (NCBI taxonomy): Eukaryota > Metazoa > Arthropoda > Insecta > Hymenoptera > Formicidae > Cataglyphis > Cataglyphis albicans. The sequence continues at coordinate 1,917,847 of JBCAUJ010000052.1, forward strand.
CGGGCGTCGCGGCGTTGTCCTCACACGTACCGGCGCTTTCTTAATCATCATCTGTCTATCTCTCGGCATTAGCAGAGAAGAAAGAGGGAGACCGCTCGGTGCGAGCGACGACGAGGAGAGGACGCGGGGCTTCCGAGGAAGAAGCGAGGTAGGATGTGGTGGAAAAAGAAGGAGCGACCGGCGCGATGAGAAAGAAAGAAAGAGAGGAAGCGGCCCCCGAAAGAGTCGCAGAAGAGAAGCGAGAGGAAAAGAGCGAGAAAGAAAGAAAGAGAGAAAGAGAGAGAGAGAGAGAGAGAGAGCAGTGGCAACGAGCGAGAGCGTGCGAGGGGGGCAGCGGACAGAAGGGGTGAGGGGGGGAGAGTAGAGAAACGCTTCTTACTCCGCCCAGCATCCAAGATGGCGTTGGCAGCGGCTCCCCTCGTCATTAAAATCAATAATTAAAAAATACATCCGTGGGCACCTTCGCTTTTCTAGCGCCTCGTGACGCGCGCCCGCCACCGTCCGCCCCCCCGCGCGTAGCGGCGCGCGCGCGCGCGCTCCACCGCGCACGTGTGACGGTGCGGCGGGCGCGACGCGCATAGATGAGAACCCCTGCGGGCTGTTTCCTCCTCGCGGATGAGGAAAACGAACGAGAGTGGGGTGCAGCGCGCGCGGTACGCGTTGAGAGTAAGCGGGGGCGACGGGGGGAGAGAAGGCCAGGGGGGGGTATGTAGTGGTACCAGGCACTCTGCACCGGCGAAATCCTTAAACAGGGACACAAGAACGGGCGGATGGCTACGGGAAGTAGGTACTTCTCTACGACCACCTTGTACCCCCCGTCGTCCCACGCGTGCATCCCCCTACCAAAGCTCGAGTCATCCCTCCCTCCCCCCCGTTCTACTTGCCGCCGCGTTCGAAACTTGCTGGCGAACTGGATTTTCGGAGTCTTTTAATTACCGCGATTATTATCGCGCTATGGAATACTAATTAATTCCGGCTGGGTCGAGCATGAGAGGAGGCGGCGGCGAGCGCGAACGGGGGCGCGGGCCGAAGTTTCCTGCCGCGAGAGAAAAATGATGCGAGGCAGCTTTTCCATACTGCTCTTAACTTCTCGAGGAAACGGAGCACGGTTATTTTTTTTTTTTTTTTTTTTTTTTTTTGTGCGAAATATACTACTCTACGTGGTCACGATGACTAGAAGAAAGAGTGAAATTTTTGGGTGAAACTTGAATTAGCATCGGAAAGAAGTTTCTTAACAATTACTTTGCAATTAATTCCTTTTTTAATTGCTTTCACAGATCAACCAGATAATTAGCAGAGTTTCTATTAGCGGCGATATCTCCGAAAGATGACATAAGTACAAATTAAATATTTAAGTATTAAGGATATATTTTCATAATTGTATTTTATATATATATATATTTATATGTATTCGCATGTAATTGGAAAAATAATTTAATAAATCAATTATTATATATAATAATTTATAATATATATATAAAGTTTATAAATTAATAAATAAATTAATAAAAAAACTTTATATATTTCTAATATGATTATTATATTTTTGAATCGTTCATTATAGAAGAAACAAAAAGATATATATATATAATTTTTTATTAATTTATTTATGAATTTATGAAACTTTTTATATAATATATATTATAAATTAATATATACATTAATTAATTTTTAAAATTATTTTTACAATTATATGCAAATAGATATAAATAATACATACGATGATGAGGAATTCGTTTTATCGAGGAAGAAACGTGTGTGAGTAAACCATATATGCTTACTTGAACCGAAAAATTCATTAACTAATTCTTCTTCATTATTCAGGCCCTTTTTTTCTCTCTTTCTTTCTCTTGTTCTCTATCTTCCTTTGTCGCAAAGAAGTAATTTTTCTCAAGCTTTTATGGCACATGTAGCGATTAGTTATGCACTAGCTAGTTTGCGCTGTAGAATATTTCTCGGCAGGTGAAGGCATGCACCCTCGTTTATGGGCTTAAGTCTTGCTCCGTTGCTTTTTCTTACCCCACATGATGAAATCTTCAAGGGAGACTCCGCACGTATACAACTCGAGGACACCTGTATCGTGCGAATTGACCAGTCGAGCGATGCTTTATGTCTCGGCAAGCTCGGCTCTATGGTGCCGGACAAACCTTCAGTTAGGCCGTTATGATTGACTATGATCGACCTCTCGTTATCGTTCCAAGGTCGCACGGCACTATAAAGTCACATAAGGTTTAGGTACAATATAATTTGTCTAACAGTTGATGCATACTTGAAAAAACAAATGGAAAAACGCAAATTGGCATATTGGCACTCCTTGTATTTTTTTTGCAATATTAATTAAACTCGACATTTATTATATACAGTGGAAACATTGGACGGATGTAATGATAATTGCAGGTGCAAGATTTTTTTTTGATCATCATTGTTAGTTTGGTTACCAAAGAAAATAAATAAATAAAAATAAAAGTAAAAAGCGACGATAGACATTTGCTGTTTTGACAGTTGCAGTATTTACGGTACATTTTTTTTTCTTTATTAAAAAAATAATTTTCTCACATTCTCTACATACTTTCTAGGTTCTGGCCTTCAACTAACATTGTTACAGTCCACCGTATATTTAATAAATGCTATATTTTGACGGTAACGCGAAAGAATAAAAAAAAGAAGAAATAATCTTTGAAGAGAAAAGCGAGCGATATTCTCATTTATATACAAATTTTTCGTGATATATTTTTTTGACGAGCGAATCGAACAGATCGGATATTGACAAACATGCTGTTTACATAAATGACGTACACAAACTTCAGCTGGGAAAATTAACATTCGTCGTTTGTTGTTCGCTAAGTGTTAAGCCCGCTTCAAGGATTGTATTTTTTTTTTTTTTTTTTTGCCTCATTGAATTAGGCCGTAAATATGAATATTGCGGTATCGTGTGTGTAAGGTAAAATTGCACCTTGGTGTTAACCGTTCAGTAGAGTGGAAAAGGGTTTTAGGTATGAGCAGATAATCGAGAAAGGTTTGTTCTAATATCCATCACCGATCCCTCTAGCATGTTGCGTAATCGTGTAAGTCGAAGAAGTCCATCGGTTCGGAAGAAAAACGTCTTTTAATATATCGGGAAACAAAGTGTAAGAACGTTATCACTTTCTATCGTAGAGAGCATGTTTATTAAAAAATCTCTCCGATTGCTATTAATTATAGCTCAACGAGAGTCGAAACGATTGATACTTACGTGGACGCAAACGATGCTTGGTGCGTTAAATTTAAATTTAAATTTAAATTTTATAAAATGTGTCATGTTGTTTTGGTATTAGAAATGTGCGTCGAAAACAATGATCTTATCTCGTTGTCAATTTTTCTTATTTTTTAATTCGTATTAAATCTTAAATTATATATAGTTCCAAAAAACTTCCGAGATGTGATTTAATTTTAATTTACTTAATTAATTTATTATTTATACTAACAAAAATTTTATTTTATTAGTATTTATAATTATTTAAGTAAACTATACACAAACATTTATTATGAAAAAATTGTCGAAATTATTCGTGATTAATTTAGGAATGCTAGAAATATATAAAATTTATTCGCATATTAATAGTCCGGCCCGGCAAAGAAAAATTAAGAATATTGATTAGAAAATAAATGTCAAAGTTATCGCGATACATTTCGAAGGGCGATTATGTCAACAGACTCTCGTTGTAAGGGCTAGATAAAATTTCGTGAATCTTTGCAAATTGCAAGCAACACTTCTTTAAACATCATGCAAATCGTATTATCGATATTTTTTTGTTACGTATAATACACGATGTCGCCGTTTCTCGTACGAAAAGTCGCTAGAATATTATTTCTTTATAATGATTTCAATGCACTATACGTCCCCTGATGTAATGCCGGTAAGAACATTAAGAGTTGATGAAAATTAGCGAGAATTATAAATACACGCACACAATAATATCTTTCGGAGTCCGCACATAAGCGGCTTATTGCACAAACAATTGCAAAGGCAGGATTCATATTGTTAACAAATTCCTTTTGGTCGGGATACTTCATAATGACGCGAAAGCGCTTTTTAACTCAGATGCGAAACGCAGTATAAGAAAATTTTTATCGATTAGCGTTAGCCTTCATTGGCATCGGGCCAATATATTTGATATGTAATCGTCTTCATAACTAAAATAAAAAATTTATTATATAAAATTGTATATAAAATTTGTTATATACATGAAAAATTAAAAAAAAAAAAAATTAAAGAAAATACGTGAGAGATGATGATCAATCAATTTCTTCCTAAACGTAAAAATTTTTTTCTTACATTTCTTACAGTTTTACAATTATTTTCATAGTTCACAGTTCACAGCTATATTTTTAAGTATCTGAAAATTTCTCTAAGTGTTCTAAGTGAACCTTCTTTTATATACAATTTATATACAATTATAATTCGCATGAAGAGACCGTACACATTTTGATGAGTAAAATGAATGTTATGCTCTCTCTTTCTCTCTCTTATTTTTTTTAAAACATTTTTTCGCTTTGAATTTGATTTTTAATTTTTCACACAGACTCATCTGAGTCTTTGCTTTATTATGTTAATACTAGGTTCTTTAATTTATTATTATCCCAGAGAAGGGAACTTTTTTTGAAAGGTACTCATTGACTTGTCAATGTATTTTGTTTTAGCCAGGTACTTTGGCCTCTCCATCCAATTGAGTCTCTATGGAAAAACGCAGATAAAGAAATAGATTACAATCATTGTTTATTTCTTTATGACGGTAAAATATGTAGGAAGATCGGCTTTTGTACATTGTTTTTGAAGAAAACATTTTTGTTTCTCTTTAAAGTCATCATATCATTGATGGTGTCATGTAAAAATACGTATGTGAAGGTATGTGAAGATTATTCGGAAATAGTTTAAACAAAAATATGTGTAAATGCATGCATAATTTAGATGCGTGTATGGGGATCTCAACACTTTTATAGAGAAAAAGAAAAAGACAGAGAGAGAGAAAGAGAGTGTGTGTGTGTGTATGTGTGTGTGTGTGAGAGAGAGAGAGAGAACGGAAGGAGGGTCCAATGGGCTGGTACCCACTCGGCTGGAGGTGGCACAAGGAGGTGGGACTCTTCGTCTCGTTCTCCACTTTCAGTAGCAAGGCAGTAACAACTCGACTGCTCTGAGAGCCAGGTTGTCCGGTCATCGGTCGACCGCTTTCCCGCCGCGTATATAGGTGCATACGTGTGTATGTATAACGTACATGCGTCGTGCCACCTGCGGAATTACGTGCGCGGAGGTCACGGTGCAAGTTGGCGATTTGTGAAGGGATAATATCTTCGTTGTGCTGGTTACATACAACGTATTCGTGTTGAGTGCACGATCGACAGGGAGACCCGAGACTACATGAAGAGCTGATGACGACGATGATGATGATGATGATGATGATGATGATGATGATGATGATGATGCGAGATTGCGCGGATAATCATCAGCCTGTCAATGGGTCAACAGCTGACAATATTCTAATTTGAGCACGTGCTTACGCAATTTGTTTGTGGTGATTGTGTCATGTGTGTGCTTGCCCTTGGTGATGATTTATTCCGGCCATCATTCCGTAGATATACGGAGATAATAGTTTCAAGGGCCGGTCATGTGACTGCGCACGCAACACAGAACATACGCAATTGTTACAGAAAACTCTGGAATTTCCATTTCCATTGTATATATTTCAGTGTAGTGCCGTGATTCGAGAACGGAATTTTCCAAAGATCCTGGGATCCTTCGGATCTCAAATCTCACGTCGGCGCTCCGTCTTAAACAGTAACTATTATTTATTATTTATATTATTAAGTATGAATAATAAAACCCGCGATATTAAAAAATAATTAATTTTTAATTAAAAAGAAAATCTTTTAATTAATTAAAAGAAAAATAAGAAAAATGAACTAAAACGAATAAAAAGGTGCATAAAATATAAAAAGTGCATAAAAAAAATAAATAAAAATTTTATAATTATTATTTTATAGTTATTACTAAGTTAAACGTTACACAAAAAATAATTTCATTTTTATTTTCACTCAGTTTTACAAGAAAAACAGACGAGAAGAGGAGACTTTTTTTTGGAGTTTCCGTTCGCTTGGCGAGCGAAACCTTGTAGGGCCCTGCATATTGAAGATATTGTCTTCTGGAATTTATTCTGAATCTAGTATAATCTTTGCCGTTGACTACTTGGCTTTATCGTCGATGTTTTCGTCATTTTCGTTATCCCTCCGCGTGTCTTCATCGTCTTAATATCGCCGTCGATCGAGTCGCCTTCGATGGCGACGTGATTCAGTTTTTCGCTGGACTCTCGTTCAGTGTAAACCGATACACAATCTACACACGGAAGATAATAGGGAAGAAGGGGACCAAGAAGGGAACGCTATTGTGCCAAAAATATACACAATTCTCAGAATTCACAGGTATTTCTTTTTCGAGGGTTAAATTTTTGAATCCTTAAGATAGACTTAAACAACTCGAGAAAGTACCTAAAAGCGTTTGGAGACTCTCGTGATTTTCTGGATTTGAATATTAAAATTAAAACTTTGTCCAAAGATTTCATAGATAATAATAATAAAATATTTATTTTTCTATATTATTATAGAATAAAATCTCTCATAAAAATTGGTCCCCTCTAGTTAAAATTAAATAGACAATTTTTACGACATAATTATTGTATTCACAATCTTATATATTTGGAACGAGAGAATGTAAAAGAAAAAATTATCAAATATTATAGAAAATTATCGAATTGTCGAAATATTATGGTGAAATCTGAAAGAGTCAAGTATATGATTTTTTATGACGTAGATGGTAATGAGGTGTAATTTACATACCGTTTATTCTTAGTAACATATTGTGCGTAAAGATACCATTTTATTTTTTATAAATATCGAAGAGACGGCATGTGTGTGTGTGTGTGTGTGTGTGTACGTAAGGCATATGCAACAGGGCATTTTTATTTTCTCCCCTGACAAGTTGAATTTTATTAATAATTGCGTGCAATTTTATTTTACGCAATACGTTAAATAATTTGTTGTCTATAAAAAAAAATTCAAAACTATATTTCAAAATTTGAAAAAACTGTGCGTGTAACATGTAATAATATATAAATATTATTTGCATGGCTACTTTTATATATTGGCACCAATTATTTCGTATATTTGAATATATTTTTTAATAATTATGATTGATAATTGCGGGAAATTGTTTTTTATTTTTCCCGAGAAAATTTTTCCGAAGAAACTTTCTTAAGCGATTATTGTTGACAATTGTGTAGGATCGAGGCAATCTTTGATTTCGAGCAAGCAATTATGTGCAATTCTATTTAATCACAAGTATCCAAAGAGTGAACGTAAAAGATATTAAAAATGGTGAAAAATTATAATTTTTTTTACCATATAATATAATATATCTTAGACTAAGTAGATACACGTATCTCTAAATTGTTAAAGAAACTTGTTCTTGCGCCCTACAATGCACCGTACATAAGATAAATATTAAGTAAGACAATTGTCAACCCCCCGCGATAAAATATCTTACTCGAGAGTTTTTCGCATAAATCGAATATTAATCAACAGTTGCGAATAGCATTTGCAATAAAGAGCAAATTTAAAAAAATCATGGTGTCGCCATCGCATCGAACTTTTCGCGGCCGTTGATATCTCGAGGAACCGTGCGGCGATTCCGGCGGATACAGAGAGTTAGATCGCGCGCGCCCGATGGTGAGGGGGTGACGAGTTAGGGCAACAAGAAGCGGCGCGTCTCGCATCGGAACAAGCGGCTCTCCCCAAAGTAGAAAGCAAGGAAAGGGGTAGTTCGCGGTCCGCGAGCGTTGGTTGGAGCGGCACGGGACAAGCGTCGGGGATGGCGAGAGGAAGAGAGCGTAAGAGGGTGGGAGAGAGAGAGAGAGAACGAACGAGCCGGCTTGTACGCGCGAGGATGGGACGGATGGGAGGGGAGAGCGTAGTGACGGCGGAGAAACCGAAGAGTGGGGTAAGGAAGGTGGATTGGAGATCGCACATGAGCGAGAGAGTGGGAGCGAGATGGAGTGATAGAGCTGAAGGGAAAGAGACGACGCGAAACTAACCGGCGAGCGAGCGAGAGCGTCCCGCGAAGAAAGAGACGCGCCGACGACTGCTTGAGAGACGAAGAGATGGAGGGAGCATGTGAGGTTTAAGGAGAGCGAGAGGGGTGGGAATCTTAGGAGGGGCGCCTAACGTCACGGCGCATTCACTCACCGGCCGTCGCCGACGCCGCTCTGTGTGCCGCACACGCAACCCGCACGACACGGTCAGTTCTCTCTCGACCACCCCCTCGCGCGACACACACGCGTGCTATACTTCCGGACCCCCGTGCGCGACAATTATCCCTTGCATCCCCTTGTCGTGAATTCCTTCCGGTGTCCCGCGAACCGACTTCGCGAAAGTCAGTGTGTTTACCCAGGCCGCGCGGTGTTTACCCAGAGATACACGCGACGATGAAATAGCGCGGGATATCTTGCGCGGGTGCTCGCGATTGTTTTTAGTGCGGTGTGTCCCGCAATGTGTTACACGTGTGTGTGCGTGTGTGTCGAAATATACTTTTGAAAAAATCCGCCACGTGAGCAAATAGTTTTCTCCTGCGCTTTTGTGATCTCTCTCGCCGCGAGCTGCACGGTGGGTGACAGCGAGGATCAGCTGATCGCGCGCGCGTACGAGGAGCGTCACGTTCTCTCGTACATTTTTCTTCTCTTCCTCTTTTTTTTACTATAATTTTAAAGACCTCTTTACAACGGTATTTCCGCTTCACGGTTTGGCTATGTGATATTAATTGATTGAACTTTTACGAGATCAAATTTTACGATTTTTCTTTCAGCACACAAATTAGTTGTATAGTAACTTCATTTTTAATGATTACATATTACTCGCTTTTATTATATCGTAATCATTCTTCCGTAAGCAGAGTAAATACTGAAGCAATTAAGAAACAAGTGAGTGCCTTTTTGTTTTTCTTGTTTATTGTTTTTTTCTTTTTCATTGATTCATCCTTACCTTCTTTTGGCATATATTTACACAATAGAGATGTTTTGTTATGTCTCTGGAGATTTACAATCTTCCCGCGCAAGATCCCTGCGTAGTAAATCGACGCTTTGTGCGTGATCGTTTGTCAGTCGAGTATGCTATAAAAAAAATATTTGAAGATGATCACAAAGTGAGCTGAGTGCCGATAAAAGATTCGATCCTACGCATAGTGATTCGGATTGTCAGTGACGCAAGTGCATCGTAGAACGCGAGCGCGTAGGTCGCGATTGTGCGTTGCTCTTCCATGTGTTTCCCATTTTGAAATTGCATTCTCTCTCGAAAAAGTTCTCTCTAGTGGCAAAAAAATCTGCAGACACACGAGCCGATGGATTTCGACGAATCTCAAGACGATATCTTGGAATGACGAGATTTCTCGTAAATTCTATTACGTTGATTGGATGGAATAATTGTAATTTGGAAAGAGACGAGTCTCATTAACGAAGAGAATTTGTGTTCTACACACGGCAAGGAATCGAACTCGTGAGATCGAATCGTAGATCCTGCGAGAGAGCTCGATCAGATCATTCAAGCGAGACCGGTGCTTTAACCTTCAACTAGCAGCATCCATTGTTCGGAGATTTGTGTGACGATCATCTCTAAACCTCATTGCATGTCTGGTATTTATGATTGCGAGCTTTACGAATCGATTTTAAAATTGCCGTTTATAATGCTCCGCGTCTGTAAATTTTTAAATTTATTCTAAGATTTTTCTCTCAAATATGACGTACACAAATTCTGACAAAACAGGAACGAAATCGAATGATTAATATACGCAATACTAATAAACAGATTACGCGGTTGTCTATCATAGTTTTTTCTTATACAAGTATTTATATGTTTCAATCAGATATAAAAGATTTAGATTCCGCGACTTGTGTAAGACGTATTTTGTCATTTTTGTCGAAAGATATGCATTATAAAAATTTAGAATATTAATATTAATTTTTTGTTAGATTTTATCAAAATAAAAAAATTAATGATAAATTGATATGTTGAAAAATATTTACAATATATATATTTATAAAATTATAAAAGAAGCACTCGCGTTTTTTCTGATCTAGAGAACATAAATGCATTTTAAAGAAAAAGTTTAAAAAATTGTTGCAAAACATAGAGAAAAAATATAAAAAAAATATTTATTATATATCGAAATCAATGCTATATATGTTTTCTTGAAGATAATTTATGATTTTTCTAATTTATTTGTAATAAAAATTTTTTGACATATAAATTAGTTACTTTTCTTTTCGTTTTGTCAGAGATATTATAATCGGACAATGATTCGTAGAGAAATCACAATGATATCATGTAGCAATAATTAATTTTCTCACATATCTCTCGAATATCAAAATTGAACCAATTGAAGGTTGAAGCACGTGGGAATCGGATTTGTCAATCGACCAGCAAACTGTCACGCATATTTTCGTCACTTATTCCAAAATCTCAGACTTTTATTACTCATCGTGATTGTTTACGTATCGCGTGCATCGCGAGCATCGACATTAATCTTCGCTCTTTTCTACATATACGTCCCAAGTTTAGTACAGCATGTACCGTTACTGATTAATAGTTCGCGCGCGCAACCGTCTCTTCGAAACGCGGATGTGAGAAATAAAAGAGAAAAATGAATCCGGAGCAAAAAAGGGGATATCGCGAGAGAGGAGTACCGGTCGATGTAAATCCACGCTTTTTCTGAACACGTGCGAGTTTGACAACAAACTTGCGGGGAGTTTTCGACGGCGCACAGTGACGTATTCCGGTTCGGCGGTTCCCTGGGAATCGCGCTTTACGAATCGTGCCAGAGAAAGAAAGAGAGAGAGAGAAAAGCGTTCTCCAGTCTCGCGATTTCCGTCATCAAAGCCATCGAAATGCGACCGTATACGCGTTTTAACGTCGCTTTTACGCTCGTCGTCGAAGTATGTGAAAGGGCAGTGGGTCGAAAAGCGAATTCGATTATTTGATTTTGTCGCGTGACACATTGAAACTCGTCGTTCTCGTTCTCTGTTGCGGCTCGCTGTTTGTCGTATGCGCCTACCGCGGACCCTTCCACGACAGAAACTGTTTGACGATTGTAAGAGAGCTGTCTAACAGTTAATTGCCGCGCTTTTATTGATTGTTTATTTAACGCCGATGACTGACAGCAAATTTGACACTTGATACAAACTTAAGTGAAATCTCTCGATTCTATTCAATATCGATTTTTTGAGATTTTTTAGTATCGCGACATTATCAAGAATATTCGTTCGACGTAGAATCTCTTTCGAACGCAAATTAAACGAGAGAGGATTTTGCTATTTTTCACTTTTCGAGCAAGTTATTATTTTTATCGTTATTGCATGTATGTTAATATAATTCCAGAGTAATTTATCGATTGTAACTGATTTTTTTGTTCGTTATAACAAGACGCAATTTATGCAAATGACGTTGAAGAGATCGCGGGCTCGTTCCGGATCATATCGCGAGTCTACGCATGTGTGCCACCTTTTCTGCATTAATTATGTTTTAATTATAAAATATACGCGCGAATATTACGTTATTTGTTTTGATTTGTGTCGCGTACAGATGACTAGAGCAACGTGCAGGAACTCAAGGGTCATCCATTACGTTAGAATTGCATGCCTGTATGTTAAATAGTTTAATATTTTATTGACGTAGAGAGGGCAAGGAATGAGAGTGCACACGAGCTAATTAAAAATGTATTTGTAATTTTGTTAAGTATAATTTATTGGACATACTATCAACCTAATTTAAAACCGTACACTTATATGGGAGCGTTAATAAAAGGAATGACACGCGTAAGCTCTGCTTGTAACGTGCGTTTTCTCGACAAGTTCACGAATCGCTGTAATTTAACAGATGATTGATAAAAACGAGTTGCTTCCAGATAAGTGTCTTCTAATCATTTTTTACACAAAAGGGCTGGATGATAGAATGTCAGTCGATAAAAAAAGACACAATTAAAAAGAGAATTTATTCGTTGCTGGTTCTGTTGAAATCTCTCGATGAGATTGATAACTTTTGAATCCGCAAAGTGATCCGTTCATGTGACTTGGCGTGTCGAAAAATCGCAAAAATTTCCCTCGCATTGAATAGTGGCCGACACCGCAATAAGCGTGCGAAATTGATCGTATGGCCGCCAGTCTTTCCCTTTTTCCGAGAGGTTACCCCTTTTTACCAGGCGCAAAATTATTCATAGCCAAACACTCGATCGTCGGTGAAGCGAGTCCGTCGCTCTTAAATACTCGGGGAAGGCAGTGAATCACGCCCAAAGTGCGATAATAATTACGAATTTGAATGATTACGAATTTGCGGGCCGATCTAACGCAGGATGATCGTGCCTTAGTTTCATAGAAAAATTAATTCTTTTGTTTAGTGTGCACAATTTTAGGGCACGATTTTTTTTGATCCTATACCAAGAATAATGCGAACTTCAATTCAAGATTTTAATTTAATAAAAAAAATTTTTTTTTTTCCTCTGAAGAAGCGTTTCTTAATTTTTCTGCAACAAATGTCTAATTTTGCGTATAATAGTTTATATAATCTTTAATTAAAGAAATATTTTTACGCAGATATAATATTTTTATCTAAAACAATTTAAAAAAATTTTAATACAAATATTTTGTAATACAATTATAAAAAAAAAAAAAACAACGATGCCCATTTGCAAAAATTGGATCATCGATGAAGAGCTTCTAAATCTCTCATCTCGCTGGATCTCGTTGAAATTTTGTTGGATAAATGAAGAAGTGTGATACAAGTGGAAAGTGTGGTCCCCTCCTTCCCCCTCCCAAGCTATAAATTGCCGATTTATTCGTACGAAATACGCGACTTAACGTCTATCGTATCTCGAAACACGTTATTGCATAAACTTTCTAATAGCTTGACTTGTGATATCGGCGCGAGCGCACATCGCCATCACGATGGTGGATCCTCCGAAACTTCGAGCGGCGGGAAAACTCGAGGGTAGCACCTCTTCAAAACCACCCCTCCTCGTTCTTTCATGACCTTCGGGAACGTCGCGTCGCCTATCCCTTCCTCTCTCTTTCTCTATTTCGGAGAATTCACTCCCTCCCCCCTTTTTCCCACCTGATTGTGGTAGCGAGCCGTGTTTTTTAACCGGTTCCTCTGCCATTCTCGGATTCTAGGTGGAAAATAGTGACGACGACGCGGCAAAAAAGGGGAGAGGGAACAAAGAGGGTGTTGCCTTCTTGCATACGTGGCCCCATACGAGCGTGTATGGAAAAGGAAGGATCACGCAGGACGAAAATACGGCACGAGAGAGAACGGGGCGGGACAAGGTGGCGACTTTGGTAAGTCATCAGCTTCCGGCGCTAGCGGCGGAAGAACTATGTCGAGCGTCGGGAACAGTCCCGACAGGATGGGTGTTCAGTCACTCTATTCTTTGCGATGGAACAACCATCAAGCCCACATACAACAGTTCTTCCAAGAGCTGCTGCACGAGGAGAATCTGGTCGACGTGACCCTAATCTGCGCCGAGACCAGCGTCAAGGCACACAAAGTCGTCCTCAGCGCCTGCAGGTAGAGGCGAGAACAGAAGTTAATATATTAAATTATTTTTAATTATTTTCAACTATGTTATTTTAAATTTATATATTTAATTATTTTAAACAAATATTTTTTTTTATATTAATTTTTTATTTCCTTCTTCATTCTCTTAAAATTTTTCTCACACAAAACTTTCATTTTAACACGAAATTTTATTTTAATTTAAAGATAGATAACTATAAATATGTAATTTGTTATCTTCTATTTTTTTAAATTATGCTGTTTTAAATTAAATGTGTTCAAAGATTAGGACAAGGAAATTTTTTTGTGAAATTTTTTTCATGACAATGTGTGAATAAGAAGAGAAAAATAGAAAAGTTATTTTGTTTAATATATATGGCTATTTCAATTTAAAAGTCTTTAACAAAATTTTATCAAAAGAATTTTGCAAACCGACTTTTGCATCTTACTGATCTTCGGAAGTAAATTTTTTAATCAAATATTTTAAAAAATGATGAAAAGATCTATGTTCAAAATTTTCAAATCTTATGTTTATATATGTGATAAGACTTGCGTATTTTGTACATATTTGGTAATTGTAAGCGTTTTTTATACTCGTAAGTTTTATTAAATTTGCTAAAATTTAATTCGTTAATCTGCTATCTATAGTCAGAAAAAAAAAAGAAATAGAATGAAATAAATGGACGAAGAAAAACTTTTGGTAATAATGGTAACACGTTTCTTATCTCTTTGGTGAAGAAGATTGAAAAATGAGAAAATGCTAACATCGAAATTGAATTTATTTTTGTATTTTTTTTTGTAATGTATTCTTTTGTAATTTAATATTAATTAAGTAGAGATAGGATGCCTCTCTCGATTTAAATAATTTTGAGATACGTTATTAAGTCATTACACCTCGAGTAATGTCGTGAAGATTTGACTCGGCGCTTGTTGTTTATAAAATAAAAAGTTATATTGACAAAGAAATATGAATAGTAATTCTATGATACCGTATATAGACTGTACGTTTTTGTATTATTTTGTTCGCTGAGAGTAAGTTTTGTTTTTGTTTACATTTCTTGTGTATGCGTGCGTATGTGTGTATTATAAAATGGGCGCGAGAAGAGCGAAGCTTCTCTTCCTCTATCCTCACTTTGAAAAAATTCTAATCTAACTCAAATCTAATTTTAATTAAAAATCAAAAATAGGTTTGGATTAGAATTTCTTCGGGATGGAGATACAGGGTGAGGAATGGAGCCTTTCTCCCGCTTTTATTTTATAATACACACAGACACACACACATATTATCAAATATATTCTTTTATAAATATATATGGTGTCAGAAAATTATGTTCTATTTAAACTTATTTTGTTAATAATTTTTTATATAAATATGCGGCGACTAAACAGCATTGTTCAGGATAATTTGATAGCATATTTCAAAATTATTGAAATCAAAAGAGGCTCTCTATCTTTGTATTATTACCTAGTTAATAAACTGTTTTTAATTTGTTCCCGATTTTTTTTATTTTTGTAAATAAATTGAATATACATTATATCTACTATCATTATTTTATTATATCTGTCGCTTGTGCAAAGTTTAGTTTTTGCATGTTTTTTCTTGTATACACATTTTTTTATACAATTTGTTTTTATATAATTTGGATAATAATAATGATTTTTTTCATAAATATTGCGCGTAAAATATTTTTTCTTGATTTGTGCATGATTTAATATAGAACTTTTAGAATTACTATTTTTAAGTTAAATAATGTAAAAATCAATTATAAGAAATTATTAGTTTTGTGTTTTTAATACAGTAAAATCAATTGAAACAGCGATTTTCAATTGATATGACTTTTTTATTGTTAAAATAAGGAAGAAAAATTTTGACATAACTGATTTTCTGAGATTGTGAGACCAATAATGTGACTCATGTCATTGCAAGTGAAACGCCATTAATAGAAAAAAAAAGTACTACTATTGCACAGAGAATAAGAAATATATTAGCTTGACGGCGATGATTTAAAGCTTTCTATAACAAACCTGCCTTCGCCAGTATATCTCTGTGACAATAACTTCCTACATTATTTGCTTCTCTAGCAGTTCCTTGCACTTCGGCTGAAAACCGATCGGTCGAGAGAGTTTTATCAATCTTGACAAAAGTGTGCAAAATGTGTCTTGAAAAAACGTCGCGTTCTGAAAGCGAGAGTGGTACTTGCGCGAGTCTTTCTCTTATTCGTGAAAAAATTTCTTCTCCTCGCTCCTTCCATTCGTGGTTTACGACGGGCCGCGCCGTGTCACTGTCTACACGTTACACCGCAACGCTCTTTCTCGCCCGGGATGTGTGACGTAAAGTTGACAAGGAGCGAAAGTCTTGTACCATCTGATTGATTCTCAGTCGCTCGATCCAGCGAAGTAAACGCTAATCCTTGCGGTGGCTTTTTGCCCGCGGTTTCTGGCCGATCGTTCTATCTTAGCTGAGCGAAGACACGTAACGTTTCTTCGCGCCATGCGATGCATGTAACGTTACGAGTGACGCGATGCGAAAGTTTAGTGGGCGATTGTGCGCGCCGTAACGTTTAATTAACCATAAATCGATCTTTCGTAGAAGAATGCAATCTCTTTACGCGAATAGGAAACAAGCCTCTAATCATAAAGTGATTTTCTGTTGCAGTCCTTTCTTCCAAAGGATATTCGCGGAAAATCCATGCAAACATCCCGTGATTGTTCTGAAGGATTTCTCGAATCATGAATTGTCAACGCTGATTGACTTTATGTATGGCGGCGAGGTGAAGATTGCTCAGGAGGAATTACCGGGTTTAATGAGAGCCGCGGAATGTCTGCAAGTGCGCGGTCTATCGTCGTCGGAACCTAGGCTAGTGTCGGAAGAACCCAGGCCGTCGTCATCCTCGTCGACACTTCTGGAGTTTACCACGCAGGAAGACGCGCGACACGGCACTCCGGAGGAGGACGACAACGCGTTGGAGAGCACAAAGGAGATAAAACCGACGCTGTTTCAACAAACGAGGGACCATCCAACCAAACCGCTCATTGGTCATATGAACTTTGGCATCCGTGAGAGCTGTGCCTCGCCACTGATGCCGCGTCGAAAGCAGGCGCGTCCGCGCCGACGTTCCGGCGAACTACTGCCTCAGGATCTGAGCAGACGTCCCACTCCGCCGGCTAGTTTGAGTCCATTGCCGAGCGTTCTTAATCTCAGTGGTAATCAGCACCAGCCACAGCAGCAGCAGCAGCAGCAGCAGCAACAGCAGCTGCAACTGCAACCTCAGTATTCTCAACAACAAATGATCAATAGAAATAGTCAACAGCAAATGATCAACGCTCAACAAAACCCACAGCATCAGCAGCAGCAAGAAGATATGGCGGAGAATCTCTCGATGAAGAAGTCTGTATCGCCGAGCGGGCTGGAACAGCATCGTGTCAAGACAGAGGGTAGCGAAGCGACGAGTAGTCCGCGCGGTTCGCCGCTTACGGGAACGAGTCTAATGCATCCGGACTCTATACAAGATATACCGGCGGCTGCCGTAGCGGCGGCGGTCGCCACCGTGATACCGTCGATGTCTCTGACGCAAACGCAGCCCTCCGAGTACCTGACGAACCTCGGCCATCTGGCGAGCCAATGGGGCCTGCCCGGGCAGAGTTCACTGCCGCCGCCTCCACCGCAGGGCCATCATCCACGCGAAGACAGCCCGCACGGATCCGGTAGGTCCCATCATGCGTATCAGCAGCAACAGCAGGAGCCGTCGATAGTATCGCGACGTAGTTCCTTGGCGATGTTTACGCCATCCACATTGGACGGCGTGACTCTCGGCGGCGGACTTTTTCCTCACACGTATGACAGGACAGTTCTTGCATCGGAATCGTTTCGGATCACGGATAGTTTCAATCACGAGGCGTTGCAGAACTTCTTTAGTTCCCCAAATCTTGGTCCTCCTCCTGCCAAGAAAGCGAAAAAACATCGGAGCGATAGCGATGGGTCATCGCAACGTAGATGGAATGATCACAACAGTCGCTCGCTCGCGGTAAACAGGCCGAAAGGGCAGCATAGTGCGCCGCGAGGGGGACCGCCGAGATCGTGGACGAATAACGAACTTACGTTAGCTCTGACGCATGTCTGGGAAAAGAAGCTCACCACGTCGCAAGCTAGTCGTATGTTTGGCATTCCTTATAACAGCTTGCTCATGTACGTTCGCGGCAAATATGGGAAGAGTCTCAAGCTGGAGCAACTGCGTAGAAATTGTACCGGCACCAACACTCCCGAGATTATGAACAACAATAACATCAAGCCCGTCCAGTCAGCGCAGATAAACCACACGCTCGCCAGTCTGTCGATGCAACATCCAGGTGACAACAGCGGCTTTGCTTCCCATCACTCACTGATCAGTGGCAACATAACGCAGCCGCAAGGTTTCTATGCCCCCGACTATGCTGCCGCGCCCTATCCTCTCGCGGTGAATATGATGCACATGTTACCTCCGAGCGAGCAGAAATCCTTCGAATCCGTGAATTCAAGCGGCGACGGAGGTGGATGTCCAGGCGGTGGTGGAGATGGCAACGGTGACGGTGATCTGACGAACTCGCAGACCAGCGAAACACCGTCACCCATAGTCGATCATCATCATCATCATCAGGAGTCGTCGTCATCGTCTTCGTCGATGCAACCGCAACCGACACAGTCGGCGCCTGCGTTGCTACAACAGAACGGTTCGGATTAGAATTAAGTAGAATACCGTTTGGATGCTGTACAAGGTACGTGTTTGATGTTAAGCGACGATTCATTTGTTATCTTTGCTCGCGAGGATTGGCGAATGGCCGTTTTGGTTACGAATGACGTATATATTTCTTCATATAAATCCGAAGATTCGCGAATACAATAAATCTTGGACGTAAATCTTCCCAAGATGTTGCGGCCAAAATTATATAGATGTTGCGGCACGTATTTACGAATTCAAAAGATTATATGGATTTTTAATACACTCCATCGTCGGAACGAAACTATCGATTTAAATGCGGATGCAACGATGCGTCTAGTTAGAATCGAGAAGTTTATTCGTAGATGGGGAGAAACAGTTTTATGTTTCCCGTCAATCAATTGGGTTAATTAATCGCGATAATTAATCGAGCGACTCCCTCCGTGAAGCTCATTATCGCAGGTGTGCGGGGTACATACACATAAAAAATTTACACGCCCGTGAATTCTCACAATATCCTTCACAAGACTGACTTTTACCAACCGACTCGTAAGCTCTCCCAGGTACACCCTCGATCAACACTCGAGCTTTTGCTCGATCCACGCTTAAGCGGCATTAATTACTCTCCGTTCGTTTCTTCCGTCGGGCCGGATGTACACGTGAGACTTCTGTCATTGTCAAAATCGTTGTCTTTGTTATCGAAATCCTCGGTGAACGCAGTTTAAAAACTGAATCTCAACGAGCGTCTCATCCATTCGATACGTTTTACAATCGATAGATTGTCAAAAATAGCTATCGAATTATCAAAAGTATATCTTGATAATGAGAATTTCAAGTGTACATCCTTCCCTTTCAGTGTTAATGAACGATGTTCATTCGTTCGCGTTCGGATTCGGTCCCAAACTAACGGACGATACCGAGGATCATTGTCTTACTTTACTCATCGTTCGCCGATTATCTCGAGGAGGAGAACATCGTGAACGAAAATTTGTCGGATCTTTTTCGCGCGAACGAAACGACATCGAGAAATTTCGCCGACGCGATCGAGAATATACTTTCGCATCACTGCTACGAAATAGTTCCTGCTGCAAAGGCGCATCATATACCAAATAGTATTGCAAACGATTACGTGAAATATATATATATACATATATATAATGTCTGTGCTCTGAGAATGAACTTACACGATCGTTGTCGGTGTAATGGACGTCTTGAACGAAAGGTGACGATCATATTCGCGACAGATAACAATCCTGAAATTATAAAAGACGTAAATTTTTTTAAATGCATGACAAACAATAACATATGGCAATTAATTGACGATGATATATCGGAAAATTTGTTTTAACCTACTTTTGACTGGATTTGTTAACTGTGTAGATATTTCGATTCTTTTTAATGAACGGTGACAAAATTTTGTTGAATAATACTAAGTTCTTTGACCTTGTTATTATTCTATTGTAGATTAAAGTTTAAGAAAATTTAGTAAAAGGCATTAATACAATTTATATTAAATAGATTTGCGTTCTTGAATTTAGATTATAATAATTTAGTTTATAATTTAGTTTATAATTTAATGTAGTTTAGTTTTGAATTTAGTTTATAATAATACTAAAAGAATAAAAATATATATAAATATTTGAATTCAATTAGTACAAGTGCGTTCAATTCATCACTATTTAAAAAAGATCAACTAATTTATTATTTTTTTTTTTTAAGAAAAATTATTCTTTTTTCTTTTTTTTTCTATTTAAAAAAATCCACTAGTTGATTTTTTTTCTTTAAACAATGATAAACTGGGTATACTTGTACAAGCTAAATTAAAATAGTGATAAACATATGGGCATATTTATACTAGCGCGTAATTAGCGATTAATTTGTCTAACTAGAGTAAACTTGTTTAATTTGTTTAGTTGATTTATTTTGCAGCGTTTTTTCGAGATAGAATTGTTCATCGTTGAAAAATATTTTGCAAAATATATAAATTATAAAAAAATATAAAAGCACGAAATATAAAAAAATTATTATTTCCTAAAAAGTAACTTTAAACTTTAATCTTTTTATCATTAAATTATAATTTGATTTTACTTTCTTAAATCGAATATTTTTTTTAACTGAATGAATGCGCCTTAATTTTACTTTATATTTTAAATCAGTTTTTATTTTTAATTTAATTTTAGTATATATATGCCTTTTACATTTTAATCGAAACGCATTGATCACCGTTTATAGATCGAGCTACTCGAACAAAACCGAGATGAAGTCAACAACGATGTATTATCGACACAAGGAAATCGATTGATCGTCACTTTCGCGCGAGTCGTCCGCGATTCTTTTTCTGTTTATTTTTAGGAGGAACAAAAAAAAAAGATCTTGCCGAATTGCGCGACGGCCGTGAATTACGCGATAACAGCGAACTTGCCAAGATTTCTCGTTTGCCAATCCCCGAGAACCTAATCCGCCGTCAGCGCGATTGTCTCGACACGCATATTTTTTAGGGATTCAGCGCGCTCACCTTTTTCCCCCCCTCCCCCCCTCCCGCCTTTTCTCTTTCCTCTTCGCGACACGTTACGTCTGTAAATAATATTTTTAATTGTTGACTGTTTTTTATTCCGCGCGAATCGTTCCGTTTGTGTTTTTCGCGAATGTGCGTTACGCGTTTTTGGAAATCTGACAACTCGCGAATAATGGAAAAAAAATCGCTCAATCTGTCAGAGATGACAGAGATGACTATCTCTGGCCGATTCGAACTGATAATTTGACGAGGAACGATAGCGGGCAGGCGCGCGATCGCTGATCTTGGCGGGATGCTTCTTAAACGAAAATTAAGTATCGGGGCATGATTGGGGTACATAATTATTGGGGGTATATAGTTCGATTCGGTGATACTGACGCGGAAAAGGAAAAAAGAAAAAAAAAAAGGAAAGAGATACGCGTGTCCGTAGCACCGATAGCTGGACCTTTGCCGAAATTCAGCTGATTCGAATATTCGAAAGAGAGGAAGAGAAAATATATGGAGCAAACGTTGAATACAAACTCTTAATCGTAGACCACAATTCCACAACAATATTTCGACAACCAGACGGAAGCGCAGGGTAACTAACACATCAGGGATAGCCACAGACAAATCTACGATAGATAAAGAAAATGCTACATATTAAACTGTAAAGGTAATGATAAAAAAATTATTGATAATGTTATAATAACGATACGATTATTTCGTTAAAGAAATTAAGAATTAAAAAAAAAAGAGAGAGGGAGAGAGAGAGAGAGAAGAAAAATGAGAGAAACGGAAGGGGAGAATAAGGATATGGCGAGGAATGGCAAAGATAAGAATCATATGATAGGGTCCGTTATGTCACACTCCTTACTAATCCTAGAAAGAAAATAAGATAAGATATATTATGAGAAAAAAAAAATAATAATAGTAATATTAAATAATAATAATAATAATAAAATAGCGACTTAAGTAGAGCATAAACGACGGAGGGAGCGTCTGAAGAGGGTTTGAAATAAAGATTGAAGAGACCACTGCGTTTTTTCGGACCCCGCACCCCCCGCAACAGCCTGTACAATACAAACTGATATTATTATTGACTATTAATATTATATATTATATATACAGGGTGTTTCAAAAGAGTTTATAACTGCTCTAGCGGGCTGTACCATCCGTTTCCGTCGCGCTTATAATTATTTGCTCTTTTGCAAATCTCTCTTTTTTTTTTTTACAATCCCTTCATATATATATTATATTTTAAGTTCTTTTATTTTTTTTATTTTTTTTCGCGATTTACAAAGACGCCAGATAAATTCATAATGCACTTCAACATTTATATTGTCATCTATTTGCACTTGAACAAATCATTAGTGATGCGATACATCTAATTAAATTATAATGCTCATTTTTCGAATCGACCAACAGATGCAATTTTTCCCTTTTAGTTTTGCTAGATTTGAGAATTTTTTTTTTTTATTTTTTTATTAACGTCGAATACCGCTCGGGCAACTGACGTAAATAGATGATACAGCCACCAATTGTAAATGGTTTTACCAATTTTTTATCCACTCTGTTGACGAGAGAGAAGAAATAGAGAGAGACATAGGATTACGTCTCGACTGTATGTGATGAGGTGTGATCGCACAAAGGTGTTTTAGCATACAGTTTAAGGCAATGACTGGCTCGACGTATGCGTGTTGTGAGAACGAGCAAGAGAGATGCGCGCAAGGGATACATGAATGTTAAACGCATAATAGTATATATTTGTGATAGGCACTATGTGCAGAATTCAGTATTATTTTGCAAGGTGAATCGAAAAAAGAAGTGGTCGGTACGTTTCTTTTTTCGATTGACGTTTCGTTGTTCGTAGACTCCCTCCCCCTCCCGTTCGCCCCCTCCTCTCTCCCCTCTCCCCCTTCCTTCAGAACATATTAATCATACGAGAGCACTTTTGCCCTCCGATTGCGATGTTCATCGGCTTTCGCCTTTCTCGCGAAAAACGACGCGCAGAGCTTTGAAGGAGGGAGAAGATGAGATGATTCTAATGCGCGTGAAAGAGAGTGTGTGAGAGAGAGAGAGAGAGAGAGAGAGAAAGAAAAAAAGAAGAAATGTGTGAAAGAGAGAGAGAGAGAGAGAGAGAGGAGAGGATGAGAAAGAGAGGGATGAAACGCATACAGGCACAGAGAAAAAGGAGCATTATCATTGTCGCATTGAGTGCGAATATCGATTGATTACTTTATTATCGCGAAAGAGGATACTACGCTTATCGCATACGTTAGTTGAATTTGAAATCGGCGCATGTTTCGCTTTGTTTACGCTGCGACGTTGTGTTATGAGATCGCGCGCGCGCGCAAGATATACATCGAGCAATATATTATATTGAGTGGATACGTATGAAAGGCAGTGGAAAAAATGAGTGCGAAGGAAAGTCTGAAATGAATTTCGGGTAAAATTGTTCGTACCGTTTATCCGCTCGAACGGATTATATCGGCTCGAGATATCGGCGCGTATATAAGTAACTATAAATAATTATAATTCTTATCGATTAATTATGCAATGGTAATCCGCTATCGGAATGTGTTTCAAATGCTGTAATGGTCACACGCGTGCACGAAGTAAGAATGGAAAAAAGAAAAAAAAAAAAACAAAAAAACACCAAGGAGGATTTGTTGTATTTGAATGCTGGATATACTTTCATTGGACATTTTATAAATAACGCTGCGTCATTGTTTTCATTATCTAGGGTGTGAGAGAAAAGAGGGTTCGAGACTTTGCAGTAAAGAATGCATGTAGTGTTCATTTCAAAGAAGCTTCCGAGGAGATCGATTTTTCAAAACTGTTAAGTATCCTTTACTCATTTGAGTGAGTAGTACATGCTTTTTATTTTTCTTTTTTTAAAGTTGCGAACTCTTTTTTTTTTTATATTTGCTAATTTTATATGTGTCTCGGTCTCTTTATAAAATCTCCGCTCCAGGGAAAGGACGGCGTTTTATAAAAAGGCTGAGCTTTTTATGAATGGAATATCATATATAATCACCGGTATGATTGACGAATGGGACAGAATGCTTTAATTTTTCTCCGCGACTCCGATCACAATGAAGTCACCATTTTAAGTTCCTACAGTACCGAAAATGACTATAATGCGACTTTCCACTAAATAAAAAGGAAACAGAAACGGTATTATTTTACTTGTTGCGTAAGAGAAAGTAATGGACGGAGAGAAGAAGAAAAAAAAAAGAGAAAGGAAAAGACGGATTGAACAGGAAAATGAGAAAGGTGAAAGAGAGAGAATGAATGTGAGTGGGAGAGTGAGAGAGAAGGAGATGCGTCTCCGCAAAATATTATTTTTAATTTTCTGTAATCTATACAATTGTACATAAGATCAGAGATAAACGCGCTGTCGATTATTTATGCGTAATATATAGGTATACATACTTATATATACATATATTATACATATACGTATATTTATCGATAACTGTGCGTCGCGAAAGAATATTGTTCTTCGGATACAATCTTTAATCGAACGAGGAAGATAAGGCGGGAAACAAAAAAAGAAAAAAAAAAAAAAAAAAAAACACGAATGACGAAGTAGGCGAGCACATTGTAAGAATGCGCGATTTCTGTGTCGCGATTGTCGTCGTAAAAAGGGAAAAAAAAAAATGCGTAAAGCTCGATATTATCGCGCAATTAGCGATTTGTTATCGCGAGTAATGAGTCAACGCGACTAAGAAAAAAAAAATTTGACGTTTGATCCGGTCTTGACAGCGCGCGGACACGTTCCCGCCAAATACGAGTCGAATGGAGCGTATCAAGTATTCGCGCCGGTATTCGAGATGGTCGGTAAGACGCGCTCTCTCGTACGGTGATCTCTCTCTCTCTGGGGCTTCTCTTCCGAGGAGTGTACCAACCAACGGCACACGCCTCCGAAGATTCGAGTTTATCGATAGCCCGTACAAGACCCGTCCCGCGCGTTATCTCGCACGCAAGAAGGATCTCTATACCTTCTCCAGATGATTCCCCCTCCCCCCTCCTCCCTCCCGCTCCCGCCGCAGCATCCGTTTTCGCGTTTATTATTCTCCATTCGACGAGTAACGATGCGGATGTCACCGACACAGAAATCGCCGTTTCGAATCTCATCAAGGACTTCATACTGTATAAAGAAACAGAAACTGGAAAAAACGAAAACAGATGAAATAGTTACTTGCATCGGTTGTGCTGTCACCGTAGTTCCTAAATCGCCCTAGCCTCGCCCCGAGCGCATGATAACGCATGATAACGTACGAATGAACGAACGAATGAATGAAAGTACGTATGTGGAGTTGTTATCTCCGTAGTACGGTAAATGCAGCGCGCGCTTCTCGCTCTCGTATAATCGCCATATCGGATATATCCGGATTTTTTTATGGATTAATTTTCTTTATTTTAAGTAAGGCTTGCGGCCGAATGTGGCAGAGTCGATCGATTTCTCAGTTTTCCAAGATAAAATCGTCTATAAATACTTAATATTTTAATTTTGATCTTATAAACTTTTATAAATTTTATAAACTTTTATAAATTTTATAAAATTTTATAAACTTTTTGTGAATTAAATTTATTTGGTTTACATAATAAATTTATTTCATTAAATTTCATTAAAAAGTAGTTGTTCAATAATTATTATATAATTGTTATTTTTAATTATAAATAATTATTAACATGATAATAATTGCATGATAATAATTGTACTTCCTGTCAATTATTATGATCAATTACAGACCTCTTTTATTTTTGGAAACTATAAGTCTTTTTAGATATTATTTATTTAAGCATTTGAAAAATCTTTTCTAAGGAACATCTTCGCGCGCGCATGATAAATACTCGTTTGAAACAAAAAAAAAAGAAAAAAAAAAAAAAAAAAAAATAGGATGAAAGATCCAAGATGATTGTAATGGGGAAATTTTTGTCAATATACAAAAACGCGCTGTAATTGGTGTCATAATTTGGATAATTAATCGCGCAGTTTTCAACATAAATAAAAACCCCATGAATATTGTATTCAACGCGTAAGGACAAAAAGGGAAGAAAAAAAGACTGACATTCTTACTTCGTGCTTTTAGGCACGATTTAAGTAAAAGCGTCTGTCATACGCGAATTAACGTGCCGAGGGAACACTTTTAGCTTAAAGCCGCTTTTTCGAAAAGCGTGATATAACCAACGTAAAGAGCGACGCGCTTGTACACCATTATATATATATCTATATAAATGATATATATATATATATATATATATATATATATATCATTTCTCGTAAAAAATGGAAATATGTATGATGGACCGGTGGATCGCGCGTATTTTACCGTTCGACGAAAGAGAAGTGAGTGGAAGGAGGAGAGAAGTTGAGAAAGTGTGCGAGAGCGAAGGAGAGAGAGAGAGAGAGAGCCAGAGAAAAGGAGGGAAAGAGAAATGGTGTGTAATAAGAATGCAATGGTGAGAATCGTGAATAACGGAATAGAGTGTGACAATTACAGAATGAATCTCCGTGCATGATATATACGTATGAATGAGACGTATGGAGAAAAAAAAACAAAGTGTGTGTGAGAGAGAGAGAGAGAAAGAGGGGGAGAGAGGGAGAGAGAGAGAGAGAGAGGGAGAGAGAGAGAGAGAGAGAGAGAGAGAGAGAAAGAGAGAGAGAGAGAGATCGGTTACGGAGCGAAAGCAGCACATCGCAGATTATACGATATAACGATATATTTATACTAATTACTCAATTGTACCATAACAATTATAATACTACTTATTATATTATACAGAGCCGCCGCCACCCAGTATATTTTTTACAGGTTTACATTGTATTACAGTTTATAAAGATTTGATATACAATAAAATGGAACGATTACCTAAGCGCAGAGCGCGAACGCGGCGGCAGCCGGCGCGTCCCGTCTATTTATACGGGGTGGGAAAGCGGCGCGGAGCGATTAGCGGACGCCGCGGCGCGCACTGCGTCACGCTATAACTACAATACTTCCGAGTGTTGGAGGAGATCGACGTCGCGGAGGGACGGGATGGGATCGCGTTATCAGCCCTATTTAGCCCCCTTGTTCCTCCGAACGAGAAGCGCGTCGTCGACAATACTATCCAAGTGAAGCTTCTCCTTCGGCGGAACGGTGCCCTTTAATTAATTAAGCGATTGTTAATTTTAAAGCGCAAAATGTTTAATCCCGGGGAGATAAGACAGAAGGGGAGGGTAGGGGTTCGTCCTATTCACGAATGGCGGAGGGGGAAGACAAGTTTTTTTTTTTTTTTTTTTTCTCTAACGAAGAACCTACTTTTTTTAATGTCATCGATTAAAAGTCGCTTATCAGTTTATCGGTACTATTTAAGAGAAGGGGGGGATCTAAATTCCCTTCGATGGGGTGGGCATTAACACGGACGCACGATGTTAGACACGATCGGCCTCGAGCCTCCAACACTCGCGCCGATAATGAATAAATAAATGCTACATAACTTGTGATACGTTTACCGCTGGTTACTACAGAGACTTCCTAGCCGATCCTACGACAGGCTCGGCACCACTAGTTCACTCACGCACACGACTCAACGTTTATACGGATTTATTATTACAGATTTATTGATTAATCGAATTATTGCGTAACGGTAATTAGATGAGATGAGAGATACT
Source organism: Cataglyphis albicans (assembly GCA_038406275.1). NCBI lineage: Eukaryota > Metazoa > Arthropoda > Insecta > Hymenoptera > Formicidae > Cataglyphis > Cataglyphis albicans. The sequence goes on from JBCAUJ010000052.1 coordinate 1,945,319, forward strand.
TAAACAGAGAGACTACAAAGCGAACTAAAAAGAATAAAAAAGAAACAAGAGGTTTCAAAGCGAATCTCAATTATGTGGTGTGAATGCGCACACGAGGCTAGGACGAGGCTAGCTACCTAAACCCCACGTTCATTCTTCGGACTAACACGACACACATGATAAAGATACACACTCACACATTCATATGCAGACACGAATACACAAATCCAATCGTATTCACTCTCTAAACCTTAATAAAATCTGTACATACCATTGCAATGCTTGTCTCATATTTTTCTCCATCCTACTTCTCTAAACGTCATTTTACGCTATTTCTATATTTTTTTCATGAGCGACCGCAAGGAGAGGGGCAAGAGGGGGCAAGAGATACATGCCCCCTCCTCCCCATGGGAATAAAAAAAAAAAAAATTTTAATCATGATTCTATTAGTACTAAAAGATGTATCGAAACATATATTTCAATTAATCTGAGTGACATTATATGTCATGCTCCCTTTCTCCCCCTCCCCCTTGAAAAAAAATTCTGCGGACGCCCTTGATTTTCTTATAATAATATTTCGTAACACGCTCTAAAGGGATAGTCTAGTTTCGTATTAAATATTCTTTATCGCGCGATTTTGGATTTATTGATCCGGCGAATCACACGATATGGGGGTCATCGATAGATAGCTCGTAAAAAACGCATGGATGAGATAATTGGATGCTATCCTCGATGCTCACCTGCCGTCCCCGGTAAACGCAGCCGGTGGATCGCTAAATGGCCGATGCCTACGCGTAGCCGCGGGTAACCGGCTGTCACTCAGATTGATGAGCAGTCGAAACAGTTTCGGAGCAAATTATTGTTATTCTGATTACATAATAAGCTTGACGGGCAAGAGGAGATAGGTGGGGGAGAGGGAGATGGATCGACGACGCGATAGAGAATCAGAGAGTGCCTTTAGATGCGTTCGTGGAGGGGGAGCGAAGGGCGAAGGAAAGACGAGAGGGGGTGTATGAGTTTAAAGAAGGACGAAGGGACGGAGGGCACGAAACGCGAATAGAGGAGAAGAGACGGAGAGAAGACTTAAAAGAGCGGGCCGAAAAAGGGAGGAGAAGGAGATTGAGAGAGTGGGAAAGAGATAGAGAGAGATAGGCCGAATCTGAAGGAGTGGAAGCATAATTCCGAAGGGGCTTGGAAAGGGCCAGGAAGGCCTCGTTCCGCGAATTCGCGTAATCGATTCCGTCATGTCGCGGACCACCCGGGCACGGTCCTAATAAATAAGTAATACGTCGGGAGAAAGATCGGGATTCCGGGCGAAGGGGGTGGGGGAGGGCGGAGGGTGCGGGCTCCGGGATGCATTATGTGTCGGCAGTGTTACGCGCTCTCTTTCTCTTTCACTCTCTCCTTTTTTTTTTTTTTATCTTCTCGCGTTCTCTTCTCGGATCCGCTCGAGACTCCTCGAAATGTGCACTATGAAATTTTTTAATTATCGTCTTGGACGCTACTGAAACAATGAGTACCCTAGCCAGCTTGGAATACGTACATTTTTTGCACGTTCAAGTGGCATGCATGTTCCTAGACGAATGCTGGGGTTGTACCCTAATGAAACGAAATGGCTTCGTTGTCAGATAGACTGTTTAGCTCTTAACACGCTCGAACAGGTGACTGGGTACATATACTACCATTTCCCTTTCTTTAATATTATTTGTAATATAAAAAAAAAAAAAAAAGAATAAAAAAACTAAATTGTGCAACGTAAAGGAAAATCATTATCAGAAGCGATCGCGCGATTAATAATGAATAATTGAAGATTTGTGGAAATTTGAAGAATTACTTCAATTACTTTGTTACAAGATAATTTTCACGTTCACGGACCGACGAAAATGGGGATAACGTCCTGCGGGAGGACGAATCGGAGGGGGCGATGTGACATATCACCCGCGCGTGTATTCGCTCGCGAATTTCTACGGTCTTTGCAACACTTTGCTCTCGAACTATTTTGAAGACACCTATAAATACGTGTGCATGCCGCGCGCAATATACGACAAGTGCTCCCGCAGACGGCAAACATGCCGTATCTGGCCTGTCGCTTAAATAAAATTTGATCGCGCATCGCCGAAGAAATTATTAACCGCGATCCATTACGCACGCATACGTTCAAGGTCGTTCTCGAGAGGACACGCACGTCCTCGTGCAAGACGAGGCTTGAATCGAATGTTCAACAATGTTTACGCGCGGATGTGAACGAATCTTTAAGACACAGTTCTATCTGGACTGGACGGAAAAGAGTCAAGTCATTATTTCTATTTTTGCGTAGGAATATTCTTTTATTTTTTTTTTATTTTTTATTTATTTTTTTTAAATATACTTTATTAATGAATTTGCTTGTGCGTATCCGTGCGAATGGTTAAAAGATAATCATTCATATCTAATGATGATTTTTTATTTATATATTTTATTTTAGTTAAAAATATTTTTATCACAAATCGTGTTCTGAGAATTTTTAAAAGATAAATAATATTTAATAATAAATCAAAAACACAAAAATAATAAAAAATTATTATGATGTATATTAATTCAATGCATATAATAATGATAGTTAATGACAAATATGTCAAGCATCAAAAAGATTCATTTAATCAGCAAGACAAAAAAAATATAAATCTGTAGCTATGATGTAGATTGAAATATATTATATATTTTATATATAATATATTTATATTTATATTTTATATATATTTTATATTATATACATATATTATATATAATATATTTATATACATAATTGTATATAATTGTATTATATAATATAATTATATATATGCAGGATTTGTACAGGATTTTTAGCTTACTTTAAATAAATAAAAGAAACGATTTTTTAACAGGAATTATTTAGAATTATTAGATACGATATACGATTTTGCCTTGTGTAAGTTCTTACATCTTTGCACTTTCAAAATATAACGCGTTTCTAATTCTCTGGAAAACTATACGCTTTGTTAAAATTAAAAATCGCGAATTATTTCAAAGTCTTTGTTTTACACAAAATCATTCCATTGTCCAAATTTGTACTCCCAACATTCGCTGCGCATTATACATACGCGGACATGTTCTAAATAAGATCTAAGGTTGCCAATGTGACACCCGACACCCTCGAACACGTGTAACACTTGGAATATGTCGACGAGTCCTCCGTCAGAATCGGTATTACGAGGTGTTGAACACCTAAAGCGGAATAGGTCTTCACCTCGCCGAGAACAGGAGGGGGACAGGAGGGGGACAGGAGGAGGAGAACGAACTATTGGAGCAAGTTAAACTCGATACACAGGTGGATCATCGAAGCCGACATTCGAGGCTCTTCCAATCGAGCGATGAAGCGAGGAATACGTATAACCTTCGAAGTGAAAGAAAATTTTTCATAATTTTTCATATATTTTCTTTTTTCAGTTTTTTCGCTCGAGCCACTGAACCATAAACAGGTCGAACGGATATAATAAAAATGTAAAATAATATAAACTGTGTGTGGTAAATATAATGCAAAGATATATATTGTTTTTAATCAAGGTTTAATTAGTACCTTTATGAATAAAATTAAAAAATATTTGATGTATTTAATGAATGCAAGAAAAAACGATCGCGAATTAAAGATATGTGAAATTGTTTAATATAATTAAATAATATTTAATTATATACAATTAAATAAAATTTATGATTTTTTTTTTTATATGTGATATACATATAGAGATAATTTTGGCGAAATTTGTTTATATTATTTTACAAATTTAATATATTTTTTTTTTTGTTGTGACACTATTTTGAAATTCGATCGATTAATCAATTTTGCTTTGGTTCGAGAAACACGTGCGAGATGTTCCAGACGGTGTTAAATTTAGAAATTTCGCACGACAGCATTAGTCACGACGATCTTTGTTCCTCATTTTGCGGTTAGAAGTCTCGCATTTCGCTGTTTTCTAGTCTGCAGTGATCTTTGATTTTCGGCACCAATGATCGAAAAAAATTTGCTCTTATTTCGATTTTATTTGTCATGATCTTAACATATAAAAAGCAAAAATCTAAAGCAAAATAATAATTTATTCAATGATTCCATTATATTTTAATTTATCTTCATTATTGTAGAATATTTAAAGAAAAACGATTCTACGCGACCTTATTTGAGAGCAACTATTGTTCAATTAATTTTATACACGTATGACTACAATAGAAATTTACGAAATTAATGGCAACTTTATGCATTATTCTCATCTAAGAAAAAGTTTGTTAAACGCATTTGAAAAAATAAGAAAAAAATGATATTATATTTATATTTAAAATTAATTTAATTATATTTAAAATTAATATCATATATATATATATATATATATATATATATATATAATATTATATTTTATTAATTATATTTTATTTTATAATTATTATATTATAAGGCACTTAATATTGTATAACATTCGTGATATATTTTTTATTTCACGCAAAATCGACTAGCGAGCCAGCGTAGGGCTGTGCGTTCGATGGAAATTTATGCGTGAGACCCGCCTCCTCTTTCTCCTCGCGGAGGCCGAGAGAATTCGGTCGATGTATACGGACGCCAAGTCTCGCAAACCCCCATCTGGGCCCTTTGCGAGCATCCGATTGCCTCCCTTTCGTTCGCAAGTCGACAACGGTACACGAGAATCATAGTTGTTGTTGGGCACACAGAAACCCGCCAGTGTGTATGTGTGTGATCTCGGAAACTTTTAAAATAGATCTAAAACTAATCAACCTGACGGAACAGGCCCTCGGATCGCGGGACTAAAATATAAACGATCTCGCTTAACAATGGGGCTGGGTGTTTATTTTGCATGCACTTTATAATTAGATACATAATTAATATAATAAAATGAAAATGCGAAATATCCAATAAATAGAGATGTGAGATAGAATAGAAATTATTTCATATGGTGGGATAATTTTTTTATATTATATTTATTATGTTATAATTCTTATATTACAATCTTTAATTGATATTTATTTATATTTAATTAATTATATTTTTAATTTATTATATATTTAATTAATTTTTTTTTAACTTGTATTTACTTACATTTAATTAATTATATTTTTATATTATAATTATTGTAGCGAAAGAAAAAATTTTTAGAAAAAAAAGAGAGAGCTAGTATGACATTTCCTACACTTGACAAAATAAAGCAGCAGCGTCTGCGAAAACAACTGTTTCGTTAACGTTAACTCGGTGACGGAGATTGCCTATTGACCCGCGACCCTGCGAAAGAAGTAAGAGAAAAATCCTTTCTTCCCATTCTTTTTCTTTTTTTTTTGATATTGGATAAGCAACGCCGTTTTTGGAAGCGAGCCGTTTGCGTTACGGAGCGGCCCATCGTACCGCGGCGTCCCGCGGATCCGGGCCCGGGCGGGCCCGCAAAAATGACTGCCAAAAAAGGCTCAACTTCGTGAAGTCGAACCGTCACTCATAGCGGCCAATTGACTTCCACCAAGGCAACAATGTAACGCGATGTGTGCATAACGATGCCCGGACGCGTCCGCGCATGTGTATGCGTGGCCCGCGCGGAGGTCGAACGATTCAAGCACGTGGTGCGCGTGCACGTGTGCGTATACGCATCATTCGCATGCATTTACACACACACACACACACACACACATATATATATATATATATATATATATATATATGCGAACGTTGTTATACACCATCCTCCCCCCTTGGCGCACTCGGGGCCCGCACGGGAGTAAAGGTTTTACCGATGGCGTACGCCCATACGCACGTAGCATGTAGGCAGAGGTTCCCACACCGCAGGCCATGATTTATTGGCCTGCCACTCGCCAGACCTGCTGTCATCATCGTCCCATGGTTGGTCCATGATACAGCGCGCCGTGCCGTATATAACTTCCCTCTATGCACGGGATCTTCGCGTCATATCGGCTCCTTCTTTCCTCGCGCCCCGTTGATACAGGAAGGCCGTTCGGCCGCTGTCCGGCCCCCTCTAGTCCATCTACCTTGTTTTACCTTAACCAGCCGATACTCACCGCCCGTATTGAAGCCGACAATCACCTTCTTTCTCATCGAAGGCTTCTCCCCGGTGTGTGTGTGGGTGGGTGGGTGGGAGGTGCGAATTTCTCAAAACTCAATCTCGATATCGTTATCGCTCGTCTATCCAGAGCTTATGATCATATTTATTCCTCGGGCATAAAGTGGCATCTAGAAAAGATTTAGGAAATAATTAGAGAAAAATGAAGGATGGCATTGAATTAAAGCTCGAAACCATTATAGTTAAAAAATACATAAATAAATATATATATGTATATTTATTTTAAATGTAAAATTGCTGGCTAATGAATAATAATAATATAGAGAATAAAATAAAATAAAAATATTCTAAAACCAAAATTTTCTTTAGATTTGATTATGACATTTCTCATAAATGACATTTCTTATAAAAAAAAAAAAAAAAAAAGAAGATGTGTAAAGTAAACGTGTTCGATTCGCGTGAAGTTATAGATTATCACCTCCACCACGTAAAACAAAAATACATACCACATTATTATGAGCATTCCGGGGATTAGGGTCACCCACATATCGCGGAGGAGGAGGAGGTCACCGATGGGGGGGGGGAGAGAGGGGGGAGGTTGAGCGTGGGTAACAAGTTCGCTACGCGAGATCAGAGGAATGACGAGGGGGCGCGATGCGAATAAAGAAGAGGGAGGGGAGGGGAAGAAGGAGGGTTCTTCCCAGAACACGGGGGGCGAACGCGAAGTCGTCCGATTAGGAAGCGAGAGGGGTTACTTCGTTTCGTCGACCGCCGGCGGCGGCGGCGGCGGTGGCGGCGGCGGCGACGGCAGTCCGCTCGCTCGTTCTCGGCACACAGTCGAACTCCTTCGCCACTGGACGACGGACGTCGTCGTCGTCAACGTCGTCGTCGTCGTCGTCGTCGTCGTTGTTGCCGTCCTCGTCGTCAGCGTCTATTAGATCGAGAGGCCCGAGGGGTGAAAGGGGACCATCTAGGCTGGCGCGCATCATCATGTCGTGCATCACGATCGGCATCCTCATGATACTCGCGTCGATCACGCGAAGCTGCGACGGTTGCCCTTTCTGCGCCCGGCAACAGCCTTCTTCGGAACAGCAGCAGCAGCAGCAACAGCAACAACAACAATTGTATCGGACGATCGGCAGTCCGAGACCGTTCGGCGCCGACAAGCCGACCCGCGTCCAGGAGTTCAACCGCACCGGCGTGCTACATCCCGAGTACCAGATACCGGCGACCATCAGGCCCGGCAACGTGTCTCAGTGAGTATTTAGTAGATTGTCGTAGATTCCGTACCGAGGGGATAATGATAGCTGAACCGATGGCACAACGAGAATCGAATACCGCATATGTATCGTTTCATTGGCGACGGTGTCGATTCCTCGTTCGCTTGAATTCAATTATCCGAGATGGTGTGCCTAGTCCGGATAATTATCACACTGCATTATCGCGATTAAATCCGCACGAGTCCACTGGTTTGTCTCGGCGTGATTTTTTATAGAAATTTAATAGGTTTTTTAATTTTTCTGGAAAAGATAGAATTTATTGAAAAAAAAGGTATAAATTTTGACACATTAATCTTTATCAATAAAATGTATTGTTTTACAATGATATTGTTATAAAATCATGTATTATGTATGGTTTAAACTATTATATGCAAGCCACACATAATTTAACATCATGTTTTTTAATTATATTATTTTATTTAGCTTTAGGGAATTTTTTATATTTTTATTTTATTTTTATTTTATTTATTTTATTACATTATTTTGTTTATTATATTATATTATTTTAATATATTATTTCTCTTTTTAATACATTATTTTTATTTTTATTATATTATTTTACTATATTATTTTATTGCATTAGTTTATTTTATTATATTATTTTGTTTATTTTCGTTATTTATTTTATTTTATTTTTATTTACTAACTTTTGGGATGATAAAACTGTTTACAAACAATTTGCGCCATGATGTTTAAAATTGTACAATATAATATAATCGACGACGTATATTAGAAATATAATTGACATTCTAAAATTAAAAAAAAAATTCTTGCAATTTTCTTCGCGACAGTTGCGGATTTGCGGTAAAATTGCATTTCGTTTTCAATACAAATTTCAGACGGCAAAGCGAGCTGCGTGCGTATCATCTCTATTCAGTCGGCGCGAAATACAATATTTAAGTAACTATTTTTGAGTGCGTAAATTGTTTTGCCCGAATACGCACACAACGGTGAGGGAACCGCGAACGTTTACAGTAACGTCACGCACCCCGTGCCACGTTTCGTCAACCACGGGCGGGCGGGCTGCGGGCTGACGAGCTGCTCGTTCACGTAATTCAATGCACGCATTTTGCGTACGCGAACGACGCGGTTCGATCCACATTCGACCCACATCGCTTAGCCGGAGAGGCCGGCTATAGCCAATATTTTCGTTCACTCGCGAGTGAATGAATACAGGCGCGTTATATATGACGTTCTCGCACGCGAGAAGAGCAGATGAAGGCCGAGCGACGACGAGCGTCGTAAAAATCATTTCTATTTCCATGAGCAATCTGCTCTATATAATTCAGACAAATTTCTTATTTTACTTTTATTTAATTTTAATAAATATAAAGGGCTGATAAGAGCCAGGTGCAATAAATTAATATACTATTATTATTATTATTATTTTTTTTTTTTTTTTTTTTTTTAAGAGAATCTATAGGAAGGATAAATAATAATGGCTGATCACACTGATCACACCATTATTAATATTATTATTATTTTTTTTTTAAACCAAGAAATTTCCTTTGAGACGTTTGGAAAAATCCAAACGGCTTAATGAAAATTTCTTGGGTTTAAAAAAAAATAATAATAATAATATACCATTATTAATGTATTGCACCCGGCTCTTATTAGCCCTTTTTATTTATTCGTATTGTTATATTTGTATCAGAGCCTTTTTAATTTTGTTATTATATTTTTATAATTCTATTTCCTTCTAATTCGCGAATCCCAAAAGTTTCGTAGTAACTGCTTTCGATAATATTATGTTGAATTTGATTGGTGGGATCAGTGGAATGTAATTAAATATTGAATGATAATAGAATGAATAATCAAATCGACTCACTACTTACTGGTTTTAATTCCCCTCTTAATTGAGAGAAATCATGTATTGTTTACACGTGATCAATGACTTTGAAGTTTCCCGATGATAAAGAAAAAAATGCCGACTGTTGTATGCGCGCACTGTAAAGTCGGACGCTAAAATTTTGCCGCTCCGTTATTGTCCTCTTGTACATATCTCCTTTACACCCTCACAATATGCACCCGGCGTCTAATGGTCCGATCCGTCGCGACGCTACGCGTCATAAAATCCTTCTATCAGATGGTTTCCACGAAAGTCTGAGTAAAGTCGAGGTACAGAATTACACACACACACGCTTCTCTCTTTCTCTCTCGGCGGTTACAAATTTTTGATTTTACGAAGAACAGGCATTTAGGTTTAATATTTCACTCGCGAAAGTCTTTGGGAACTGAAGAAAGTGCGCTTTGAAATCTAATGGACATGATATGTTTTCGATTCGATACATTCGCATTATCAAAGATTCTCGACGAATGATGACAGACAGATGATTCTATTTTTAAATATTTTGCAAATTTATTTACGAGCCATTTAACATCGCAAGTTTAAAAAGAGCAATTTTTTCTTAATACGTGTTATTTTGAAAAAAAAAAATTGTATGAAAAAGATATTTTGTGACACTTGATTTTATTTTACTGATCGCCGTAATGCGAGGGAACATTTTTTTTTTTTTTTTGTACAGATAGATAATTTGTCTCAAGAGGCGGTAGATAATTTATCTGTCAGCACAAATGATAAAGGTAGAATTACACTCGGCGAATTATTAATAGAGACCGTTTCCTGAATCCTCATGCCACGGATATTTTCACGCGTGCAAATATGCTACACGAAGGCCACGACACTTGCCTACGTCGCTGATTCCACGTGCCGCGGATTCTATTGTTAAATGACGTCTTTTACGCGCTGCTATAGAGACGGTGATCTCTCAGAGTCCATTCTTTTTTGCGATTTTGATAGAAAAAGATAATCATTATATAAAGTCTACCTTGTTTCGCGAGTGTTACAGGTTAAGCAACTTTCAAAGCATTGGGTTTGAAAGAAATGCTTTAAATCTTCTTCTCTCCTTTCTCGCTGACAGATCTTTACTTTCAGTCCCTTATAACACGAGAAAACAATCGGTATAAACCATTGATATTTTATTTAATAATATTATATTTGATAATTGAATTGAATTCGAATTCAAAATTAGTGATACTTATTATAGCATTTGTTCCATTTCTCTCGTACAAGGATTTTAATATTACATTTATTCTGCGACGTCGATAAGATTCTAAATAGAAAGAATAAAAATAGAAATTCTATAAAAAATAGAAATTTAATAAAAAATGAAAATTTAATTCGTAATTCGACCCAATGATTGTGAGGAAGATTCGATCAATTCCAATTCAACGTTCAACTTTATCTTAACGATATTATCGGCGTTATCATGGTGTTTGCGATGCGTCCAGTCGCACCTTACGCAGATTTCCTTCGCGCTCGAATAGGAAAGAGCGTCGCCAAGCGCCGTAAAGCGCCGTACCTATCTCGGTCGCGACTTTCCACGAAACTTGGGGCAGAAAGTCACGACAGAGACATCCGGGCGAGATGAAGAGAAAAAGAGAGAGAGAGAGAGAGAGAGAGAGAGAGAGAGAGGGAACAGACCGTCTAACAGGATCAATTCGGGGTTCTCCCCGCCTCCCTTACTCTCTTTCGCGGACGACTCGACGATGCTGGATTTAGATCACGGGGGTCGTGGCTGCGCGACCCCAGACGCCGCGACGCCGGCATTGTGCCCCAACGCTAATTTTACAATAGCTGTCTCGCACACCGCCAGACGCGCGAACGAGAGGAGCACGTGTGGCGGCTGCGGCGGCCGGCGCGGCGTCTCGACGTTCCTCGCAAACGACAACGACGACGACGACGACGACGACGACGACGACGACGGCGGTGGCGGCGACGGTGGCTGCGACGTTTTGGAAGCTAACGGGTTGACTCGCGGGCGTTCTCGACATCGACGTAAAAGAGAGAGAGAGAGAGAGAGAGAGAGAGAGAGAGAGAGAGAGAGAGAGAGAGAGAGAGAAAGAGAGAGAGAGAGAGAGAAGAAGAGCATCCCCGACAAGACCCGCGAAGGAGAGCGGGGGCGGTACAGGATGAGCGCAGCATCGTCGAGGCGTAAAGTTAATCGGTGTAACTTTCGAGAGAAAAAGATTGGGTGACCGGAGGATGGTTGGGGAGAGGGGGGGGGCGGGAGGGGGGAGGGGGAGGCGGAAAGTAACATCAGTATCAGTTCGATCTCGGGACTTGTGACTAAATATAATAACGGCACGATGGATACACAAGAGAGTATAATACGTATGCGGGTACACGTATGTTGCGTGACTCCGAGATCGGCGGCGACTACCGGGGTAATTATGTCGATTACACGGTCTCCGTCGGATTAAAAAGTTGCCGATCGACGCCGATTATGATAACGGGAGGCTTTTGCTCCGGGGTTAAAGCCGATAAATCGGTGGCGATTTTTGTCGCTTCGCGTCGACACGTGCGGAATGCGGCGTCCGCGACTTGTTAGAGCCGATCTTCCTCCGCGTGATAAAGATATTGAAAAAAAAGGTAAAGTGTCTTCCGCGACGAGATACTCGGAGAGAGAATCGCGTCGCGCATGCCATTAACCGTATCGTATTATGTACATACATATATATATATATATATATATATATATATATATATATATATGTATGCATTATCGCATTTTTATTCGACGGTTTGCGTACGCTCAACGTGCCGCGAACATCAATATCAAACTGGATGCAGATGAAATTCTTGCAGGTTCTATTACCTGAGCCCACGGGAAGGCCCGCCTCTCACGTTACTCGTTAGCCCGTGCAGCGGCCCGATATCTTGGACGGTCAGTTACGTGGAGCCGCCCGAAAACGATCAGGAAGCGGAAGGAGTAAAGTGTACGGTGAAATTCTGCTCATTCTTATAATAACTGGAAGGATACCGTAAAGAATCAGTAGCGCTCAACATTATTTTGTCATTATTGTCGATATCATTAACATTCATATCTTTGACAATATTTTTTTCTTCCTATTTTATATTTCTTTAAAATATTTTTTTTTACTATATTTAAAGTATTATATAGGGTTTCTAAATAAGTGCAAAAAATTCTAGGAGATGATTTTTTTTGTCGAACATTAAGGGGGGTTTTAAATTAAATTTTTATTTATTTATTTTTAATTTTGGACAAGTTAGAAAAATGAAATTTGGTGGACATTTTCCACTAGTAGAAGGATACTTTTTAAATATTCAAAAAATATTTTTTTTAAGAAATATTTTTTAAATATAGTAAAGAAATATAAAAAAAAATAGGAAAAAAGAATATTGCCAAAGATATGAAATAATTGTATATAATTGAAATTGATATATGTACGTGATTTTACAAGATATTTTAATTGCTATAATACTCTTTGCGAAAATGATTAAAACGGTCAAGGATAATTTTCCAAAAAAAAATATATATATATATATATATATATATATATATATAACGCATTATATAGTTATTATAATAACTTAACAGACATGCATTTTATAAGGCATTGTTTGCGATCGCGTCGCGGACGAGACGAAGCTCGTATAAACCCTCTGTAGATCGATCGAATAATTCTGAATCAATTTATCATATAGCTCAAACGCGGTGGCCCGTGAAGACTCTGAAGCCGGGTTCGCCACTCTTCACGTACGTGGGCGCGGACGACCAAAATTTCACGATACCAAAGACGCGGGCCGGTCTTTACTGGTTCGAGATCAAGTCCGTGGAGTCGGCGAGCATCGGCTCGGCGGAACGCGCGCCCGGCACGGTGCTCCTCTACGCGACGTCCAGCGCCCTGGACCACGTACCGGGTGTATTGTACGCGAGCGAGAAGGAACATCGACATCGCTCGCTGAGATTTCAGCAGCGGCGCAGTAAACGGCGCTTGACGATCTCCTGGAACAAAAGGTATTCATCCCTTCGTCCGTTTCATTCCGAACGATACGACGTGCGTGGGATGCACGTGATAAGCGGAATAAGCGATAAGAATGTATATCTTGCGCGATCTCGGTGCAAAATCAACTCGCGCGTCGATGACTTCGTCATATAAGTGCAATCTCGACATGAAACATTTGTTTTTCCAGCCACGTAGATCCTCATCTCTCAAAGTACTGTTTAGCTGTCACCTCGGGCTCGCAGCCGCACCCGTCGACGCTCTGCGCAGCGCAGAATGTTCTGAAAACTCATCCGCACTCGGGTCCGAGAATTGGATCGTCCTCGAAGGAGCATCATCATCGAGGCCCGGAAGGTCTGCACTGTGTGCGGCAGACCAAACTGACGCTTCATAGGATGAGATACGACATTACGTACAACTTTACTCTATACGTGGTCGGTCTTTCATCAAGTTAAATCGTATCGATCGTTCGTGAAATTAAGCGAGTTGATTTTGACAAAATACAGGGTATTAAAAAAAAGAGTTACATATTTTGAGAGCAAATAGTATTGATCAAAACAAGAAAAAAAATATAATTGACATGGGTCATACAATTAATATCTTCGAAGATACAAGCTATCTTTCTATTTGAGCTCTTTATCATTTTCTTATCGATTGTTAAATTTTTTTTTTTTATATCAATATTACCTGCTTTTAAAATATGTGATCCTTTTTTTAACACCCTGTATACTCGCAAGGAACATTTTTTCCGCTTTAACCTATAATTTTCATGCAAGAATAAAAAAATAATCGCGAATATTATTAATTCCCCCACCTTCCTCGTAGCGCAGATTTTATTTACGTTCTCTGTAAAAATTACAGATTTAATCGTATTAAGCTATATTTCGCATATTGTAATTAAGTTATGAGAAATGTATATCGTCCGATACAGGTGAATACCCGGAATAATGTTTCCAATCGGGTCGCCGTCGACGCGATCAGGTTCAAAAAGACACCGGAGCTGACGTTACGTACCGGTCATTATACTACCGCTAATTTACGAAAGACGGATGGTTTCGTCAATTTCCGTTACCGGCCTCCGGACAACATCTCGAGCACCTTTCACATACTTCCCTGCGGCGGAGGCATCGTGAAGGCGAAACTGAGCGGACAAGGGATATTACGGGTAAAGTTTACGGAAAGCGATCAGATGTGATCGATGATGGAACAGCTGATTGTTCTGTCATTAATCGAAATTCTTTAGCGCGACGTCATTGATACTTATATAAGTGCATATTTCGTATGATCGATAGGAAAAAGAGGTGGTTGGGTATGCCTCATTGCGTGTACCTTCTCTACCACCCGGTAAGATGTACACCTTACGTATATCAACCACACCGCAGGAACTAGTTCGAGTATCCACGATAAAAGTACTAGCTACACAGGAGTCGTCCACTATTTATCCGCAAGTACGTTTGCAGATTGCGCAAATTTTCTCTTGTATATAGAGTGTTCAAAAAAGATGGTACTAAATTTTACAAGTATATAGTACTCGTAAAAACGAACTAAAAAATCTAAAAAGTAGTACTCCAGAAATCATTTATTACCGATTTATAAAACATTTTCTATTATTAAACAGCAGATATTCGATGTATCCTTTGTTTATTTCAATACGACATTCGATACGCTTTCTCACTGAAGAGTGAACGTTCAAAGATTTTAAGTTTATTTTGTATTTGTTCATAATAGTTTTTAATTTTTTGTATTAGTTCAATGTATCAACTAACGTAGCATAACCATGCTCTTTAAGTGTCCTCATAAATAAAAGTCTAACAAATTTAAATTCGGTGACCAAGGTGGCCATACAATTCGACACATTCTCATTCACTTTTCTAGAAAACAATACACATACAATACATATTCGAAATGAGTTCTATTTATAATAACAGAATTATTTATAACACGAAAATAAATGGTTCTGGAATTACTTATTAACACCGTAAAAAAATATTTTTACGAATACTACTCTAAAATTTAGTACCACTTTTTTTGAACTTCCTGTATATTAACAACCGTGAAAAATTCTTTTGTGCATATTCTGTTCTCTATTCTCTTCTCATGCTTTCTAATCGCGGAAGCAATAACTTTCCAAACGGAGATAAATCTGGTATCATCCTTTAAAAATTTGCAATAATATAAAACATTGCGCGAAATCGCATCATCGAATTGAAATCAAATCTTCCGTTCAAATCCGTTCAAAAGTGTGAATTGAATATAGCATTTTTGACGCAGATACCATCTAAAAGCCCGCCGCGCGAATACCGATCCCTGAGGACCTGCCACGAGGTGACGATAGGCGTGGAGCCGGCCGGTGCCGCCAAGTATTGCATCCTGGTGAAGGAGCTGCGCAGCTCGTCGTCCCTGACCAGCGTCACGACCGTGCCCGATCAGTGCGGGCTTCATCGGCGTAGGCGATCCGAATACACGTTCGAGGTATGCGAGGAGAAGCATAGTCCTCCGAAGGATCGCGCGCTGCCGTTCACCTTGAGGAGGCTGCAACCGGGCAAAGCCTACCTCCTGCAAATCACAGCGCAACTCAAGGGTCAATCCTTGTCCTATCCTCTGCTAGGTGTGCGCACGCGACGTACCTGCGTAACGTAATCTACACGATTCCTGTCAAGCGAGTACTATGTAATAGCGACGCGATGATAATCCACCGTCGGTGAGTCCAAGGTCAACTTGTTTTTCATTAAACAGTAATATAGAAAGAGACGGCCGTCCGCGATATTTCTGAGAATCAAAACATATCGTAAATTATCATTTATTTTGATGCGCGACTCGAGTTACAAAAATCTATTGAAGTAAATAGCCGCATCAAAATATTTATATCTTTCAAAATTGTTCCCCAACAAAGTGTAAGAGTACAAAAGACTATACGATATAAAGTTTCAATTTTTGCTTGATAAATATAATATTTTTTTCTCTTCGCACGTGCATATTATTTTATCTTGCTGTTAAATTCGTTTGCCAACCAAATGTGAGAAGACATTGAAGTAGATACACAACAAAATAAAACGTATAACACAAGTAACGAGGGAATAACTTCCGGATTTCGTTCGATTGCATTTCACGTGGCACACAGTTATCTAGTCTAGATTTTACGATAATGTATGTACAATCAGTACCCGCGGCAAATGCGCAGCGACCATAAGAGTGTACATTATTAACGTGTATTTTGATATTTGCGTAATACGTGTATGTACATTCTTTATATTGTAATTATAAGCCTTTTTATACGTACACTTTTTATTCTATAAGTACATTGAATATTTTTGCCACTTTTATGGCTACCTGTATATCTGTGAACAAATCACATTTTCTAAATTGAGAAAACGAATAAATAAATTTAGATAAGTAAAATGATAAGGAATCGTACACGCAATATTACATTGCGTTATTTTTCGTATATTTTTAATAAAAAACGAATCCTTTCTCGTTTTACGCTTTGTTCGAATAATAAAAATATAGTCACCAGCCATCCCATTCCTCTATCATTAAGAGGCTCGAAGTTCCATTTCGACAAGTTTGAGAAATTTCTCACCGGGTGAGTTCGGTGGTTCTGCTTTCAGCAGCGAAGTTGCTCTAGAGAGGTGAGCTTGCCTGTCCTCGCCAGGACACGACGCGAGCTCTCTCAAAGTAACCGCTGTATAAAGCGCTAAGCGCGCACCGTGCGGATCCAATCGGGTTACCGTTTCCAAGATGAGTTTACATAATTCCGATTTTCGTGGATCATTCGACGGCAATAGTTGTACCAGCGAGTGGCTCACGGATATGCAATGCTGATGACCAGGATGCAGCAGCACTGTCAGCCTAAAATGAACGAGTTTGTTTAGTTGAGTTCTCGCGCATAATAATATAAAAAATTTATGTACCGATGCTTACTCAAACAGCACACAATATTTATAAAATATGTAGAAAATATTTATAATAGTTATTTGAATATTTTATAAATTATTTATCAAAATATTTTATAATTATTTTTGTGATTTTAGATATAACAGATCATAAAGATTTATCATAAATATTATAAAATATTTAGTCTATATTTTAATAACATATCGAATGAACTTATGATTTCTTTTTTAATGTAGAATATTTATATAATATCTCAAAAAATAAAAAGTAAAAAATATATTTATGAATATTTATCATAAATATTATGTGCTGTCTAGATAATTAAATATTACTGTGTTCTGAATTGAAAATTAACGCGAATAAATATTATTGTGAAGGACGACAGATGTTACCGTGACAGAAGATCGGATAAAGTGTGCTCGGTCGCCTGTTTCATGATCCCCGCGACTTCTTCCTCTAATCTGTCCATCAACTGCGCTACTTCCGAGGACGTCACTATTCCCGGACACACGTTGCAGGACCAGTCGGTGTTAGAATTCAGAGGATCGTTCGGTAACATGAGCCCATTTTTGCAAGGGCACTTTAGTGTACCTAAATGCGTGCCCAATTCCGTCGGATCGGCGCAACGTTTGCATCGACAAGCAAAGTATTTCGTTGCGAGAAGATGCTCTCGTCTGATCCTGGTGGACCAAAGCGCGTGCGTATACATGGTGGTCAAGTGTTCCCCTCTAAAAATAGTTGCAATTTGATGAGAATAATAATAAATTTTTTTATATAAAAATGTAAGTAAGAGATGAATTTTTTTAAGAGACATAAATAAAGACGTGTACATACTTTTTAATAGATGTGACGGCGTATACCGCGATGCGCGGTCTGCCTCTGTCATCGATGCGGAAACTGTGCCGCGTATTCGCCATACAAGAGTGTTCCAGAAGAGAAGCGTTCTCGTAAATCGCCACCGAGCCTTCTGGCGGGACGGTTTCCAAAGCGTTGACGTCGATCAGCCCGCAAATCTTGGGCAGAACGTCCTTGCATTCGGATGATATTGTCAAGAGCGGCCCTAGATGCTGACTTATACTCGTCACTTCGTCGTAAGCGTCCGTGCCGGGTCCCCGCGAGTCCTCGTGACTCTGCAGATTCGCCAAGGTCGTCCAGCGTTTGGATTTTGTATGCCACAGTATCAGCATACGAATGACCAGAAGAACTTCGCATCTACGGGCGTAGAGTCGTGAATCGCGAAGTTAACGACGTAACGAAGACAAGTGTGACTTGAGAAACGCCCGCGCGTCTTTAGGAGAGGACGCGTCTAACGTTTCACGACGAGAGATCGCGATTAAATAAATTTCCACATCCTCGTTAAGTCATTTCGCTAATTAAGGCTCGAAACGGTTCAAAAATTATCTGCTTGAATCTGTCGGGACACGCGATATACCTGGGAATGATTCTAGCGCGCGCAAGAAGAGCGCACTCCAGCTTGTGCCTCTTTTTATCGGACAGTCCCTCGCAATCGGATCTGCAGGCGGGCCAGCCACACTCGCCGCATCTCGCGCCGTTGATGTCGCCGTCGCACCGTTTGCCGCATCCGACGCAGAGCCGCTGTATCGCGTGTATCGACGGTCCCCAGACCAAGGGTGCCTCCGACAGGATCGCGTCTCCGGGTGCCAGGTCCCTGGTCGCCAGCAAGTGTCGTCCGAGATCGGGATCGCGAGCGATCTCCCAGGCGATGCACGCCGATTTGTGACGCGGCCAGTCCTGGGACTGATGCGACTTGTCGCAGTAGAACTCGCGTCTGCAGTTACCGCACTTCAGCGTGGCATTTTTACCGCACACCGGACACACGCCACGACTCGGAGCGATTTCCATGATCGATTATTAATTCCCCCGCAATTATTAACAATAATTCTTGTGATAAAATTGAAAAATTTAATTTTATTTTATTTTATTCACTATCAAAATTATATTTTACTCACTCATTCAATTTTTGAAATCGGAATTAATAATTACGGAAACATCGTGCACTGATCGCTAACTTTATCACACTGAATAGCAGGCATTTGTGCTGAGCACGACGGCGACGTTTAATTATAGACCGGACGTACGCGCTACTATTTTAAGACAAAGCGAAGAAAGATCTATGTATCGATACATATAAATAGCGTGAATACATAATTTATGTATTTAATTTATATTTTCCTTTATCACTCAAATTTAAAATTAAAGGATTATATAAATTATAAAAAATATAAAACGATCGTATGCAAATCATCACCGACAATGGTATTACGTAATGACAAGTTTACCTTAGACCTCGTGGCAGGGAAAAAAATAAAATTGTATTTTATGGAAATTTTCATTGAACCCGATGACTATTTCATGATAAAATTAATTGTAGAACTGGAAACAATCTAGATAATATTTCGATTTATTATTAAACGTGCCTACATGATACAAATCAGGGGACAACACAATCTCATTATCGCTTTATGACGTAGTAAATATGTTTTCTCCTTTGCGTGTGTATTTGTATGTGTGTATGTGTGTGTGATGAGAATCTAATCATTATTACACCTTATCTATAGGGGATGGGATTAGTTTAACGATGTTCACCAGATACGGTACACAGACTATCACAAAGTTGATTGCTGGTTCGGGTTCGTACATGGGTGTTTCTAAAATGATCACAGCCGCGAGCTGAATGACATAAAAGTGAACGCGCATCCAATAGCATCATTTTTTCTTTCTCTATATATTATATTCCGCTATACTCGGAGTCTTTAAAGTACGTTTCTTTAAAATGATCGCGATATAACGTATGATATAGCGTTTGCTACGATAATTTCGCGTCCTTGATATCCGCTGATCTCGCATTCTGCCCTCGCTCTTCTAAATTTTCCTCGAAAATCGATTTTCATTTCCTCACAAGGATCAATACATTAAAATTATAAAAAAAAATCAATGCTGCTTTCGCGCTCGGTCTGTGGAATTAGAACAAAAAAGACATTTTCGAACAAATACCAATCAAATAAAAAATCTACAGGACGATGAGTGAAGTAAATCATCGAAATCTCCAATCTCAATTTTAATCGGGGATTCTACAGTAGTAAATATAAAGTTTCATCTCCCGAATTTTTGACATTGCATCCAGGTCGGTCGTTCTAATTCCATCGTATCGAGATAAAAATTATATGGATACTTAACGCTTGTATGCAATTTAGAATGCACCCAGTACGTATGTAGCATCATTTACGAAATATGAGTCGCTCATATGAGAATGACACCATTTTTTTTCCCCATTTTTCTCTTTACACCTTATTATACAAATACAACGAGACACCGTTAATTTTTCTTATATTTTCTTCACATATTAAGAATATATTTCTAGGTATTCTGCGATGGCGTGCGGCCGTCCCTAAATAATCCGCCGGCTATTCGCGTGACGGCGATACGCGGAGAAATATGTCGTCCTAAAACGCGATAAATAGTAATAATAATAATAATAATAACAACAAATTGAAATAATAATTGACAATTAAAATTTCTAGGTAAGAGAAACGACACTCTTCGAGGATCGCGCGCGAGACACCTCGCACTTCATCGTCGCATCTCGATCTCGGTACATCATTCTCTAACTCCGCTATGTGTGTATATTTGTGTGTGTGTGTGTGTGTATATATATATATATTTTTTTTTATATTTATATAGAATGCATTATACAAATTCGCCGCGCGGCTTGCAGCCGCGTGTGACGGAAACATCGAAGCACATGCAAAACAACTCAAATATAACACAACGCCAGCTCCCCTCCTCTTTCTCTCTCTCTCTCTCTTTCTTTCTCCCATAAATAGAATAAATTATTCGTCTTTATGTACAAATGGTACTTCCTTCATACAGGATGTTTGTGCTTACGTAGGCCTGCACTCTCGCCGCGCGTTTAGCGTTAAGAGCTACTTTTGTGTCGATGATACTGAGGCTGTGTTGAACTTTATATCCGCTTAAATATCGCTTCCGCTAGTACTCCTAGAGATGTACAATGTAAAGAAAGAAATTTCCGATAAATCGTGACATTACATAAAGGCTAATCGAGGCTCGGTAGTGCTGTTGATTTTAAAAATATAAATGTGTGATTATTTATCGAGAAGAATTAAGTAATAGCGCTAAACGCACGATGAGTTATTGCTCTTAAAATGTACATCTTGTCCGCTTCTAGCTTGTGCAGATCTTTCGCGGCGATTGTTTGACAGAATGGCGGCGATCGAACTTTTGCCTCTATTCCATTGTATCAAAATATATCAAAATCGCGCGAAACTAAAACAATCAATATTATTCAATATTGCTTGAAACTTTTATCTTCACGACTGACATACATTTATTATACTTTTCTTTATATTTTCAAGCTGTGAAATAACATTGATTGTTGCAGTTTTGGTATATCAATATAGTGTCCCACACAACAATAAAAATCTCGGGATGTATCGATATCGTTCTCTGAATATTTCAAACACGCAGAGACAATTTCGATTTCTTGCGATATTATGAATATATTATATATTGATATAAAAAGCACATAAATTATAAATTATAAAAACACATAGTAATACATTATATATTGATAAATTGCAGAAAGAATATTTCGATAAAAGAAATAGAAATTGGAAAAAAAAATTTTTAACAGTGACGTTCTAAGAATATTTCATGAACACACTAAAAATATAGATACATTCTAATAAAGATACACTCTAATAAAAGAAAGAGATGGCGGATGGTTGCATTAGTACATTTTAAAAATATTCCCCAGGCACATCTCTGTCTTTATGCGCATTAAATAAATTATTTCAGAGATACCATACAATTCTCGCCTTCGAAAATAATCTTACCGCAATAGATTTCCTTTTGCTATGTGGGACGACTCTATCGATTTGTTCTGTATGCGTGCACAGGAAAAATAAAATGCGCGTGCACCGCTGATTACCGCACAATACCCGTTAATAAATTAACGCTCACATTCATCGCGTTTTGACAAACAGCGCCGAACACGTTGCGGTCTTAAACGCCGCGAAACGCCGGGAACGTTTCTCCTAACGCTTTCAGCCTCAAGTGATTATGCAATTATGTAAAATAGATTATTTGTTTGCTTATATTCCGCGGGGGAGAGGGGGGGGAACGCTTATATTATGACATGCGAATATGTACGGTCATCGTCGGGGCTCGCCGTCCGTTTATACGGGGAAGGGCTAAATCTCGTCGTCGTTACGACGACGACATCGTATGGCACTAGGTGTATTAGCGTTTCCACATATAATCTCCAAAGCACTGTCCTCGCGAAAAATGCAACTCATGCCTGGTACAAAAAATGAGATTCTTCCTCTAGATCTTACGTTTGTTTAAGAAGTGTGCGCGCGTGATCTCACAATAAGAATATTGTACGTTTCGTGGCGAAGGGAGCGGAGGAGGGGGGGGAGGAGGAGGAGGAGGAGATACGAGGAGAGACACGACGCTCGTCCTCTTCTCGCTTTTACAATATTTGTGTTTGACGAATTCTAAGTTTTTATTATTCCCAATTTCCTGAAACGCACAACTCCGTTAGTCCGTGTCTTATATTTACGAAACTAGTATCTTTTGTAAACGAAGGCCACTCAATACAGAATCTACTGCAAATATATTAAGAGTACTCGTAGAATAATTCGAGAATAAATTTCTCGATTGTTTCGATGAATTAAACGACGTTCGCAGGCAGTTTAGTTTGACCGGTGCTAAAACGTCGTGTCGTTTAAGTCATCGCGCAAGAGAATCGATTCTCGATCATAAACGTTTACTGAACTTTGAGCGCGTCACGCTGCGAAGATTGATTATTTTGGACGTATTTTCGTCAACACACGCATTACCGATTATTTAAACGGACATTTCCTGAAACTATGTTCTTCATTTAATTCTTAAAACTAAAGTTACTACATTTAGGCCTCGCTAAGACAATTCGGCCCGTTTTGAGATCGATGGAGAGGAGAGGGGGGGGGGGGGGAAGGGAGGGAAAGGAGGGATAAAAACGTCTCGCGCTTTATCTCTTTGCGAGACAATCGCATAAATGGGATTGCGATTTGCGATATGAAAAAGGTGGCTCGAATAATCTAAGCTTGCGCAACTTAAGATACGATACGTGTAAAAATCGATATAAAGTGATATTTACTAATTATTCGACTTGAATAAAAACCATAATTTAAGCTATAATTCATACAATTTAAATTATTAACAGCAATATTATATAATTTAGAAATTATCAACAGAAAAATTGTCTCGAAGTAAAACTTATACGATTCTATTTTCACTCACTTACTTTTTATATAAAACGAGCGAATTTAGAGTAGACGGGAATTTTGTACTGTTAATTGAAATATCGTTCACAATGCTCTCTTTCTTTCTTTCTTTCTTTCTCTCTCTCTCTCTCTCTCTCTCTCTCTCTCTCTCTCTCAGTCTCTCTGTTAAATAAAAGATATAACAGAGAATTAAATTTTCGGTTCAAGTCGAAGCATTATTGACTGATCACAGCATCGCGTATTGTCGCATCACCACATTCAATGTATATAGAGAGCACTAAACAATTTTTTGATTCGATATAATTTGCAAGACATGCTGCGCGTGCCAATCGACCATTGTCTAAAAACATGGAATAAGGCAGTTTGACATTAAAACCGAAATATTGAATTTTCCCGACAAAAATTCATCTTATGACTGCGTTATCAGCGGGATGAAAAAACATTTTTTTAAACAATTTTTTTTTTTAAAGTACATAAATAAAAAAATTATGATTTTTAACCCGCTAACTGCCATGCTTGCCCCGTATTTCGTAATCAATTTATCAAGGATGATAACAAGTATATGAGGAATTGACGATTCCAACTTCTGTCCCCCAAGACTAATAAAGCGAAATTTATGAAACAAAAATAAACTATATACATACATTGCATGAATGGCAGTGAACGAGTCCAGATATTTTCAAACTTTCAAGAAAGATTTTTAGTTCACTCTTTCTCTCTCTTTCTCGCTTTGTAACCAAAAGCTACATTCATTTTAACATTC
Organism: Cataglyphis albicans; assembly: GCA_038406275.1. NCBI lineage: Eukaryota > Metazoa > Arthropoda > Insecta > Hymenoptera > Formicidae > Cataglyphis > Cataglyphis albicans. The sequence goes on from JBCAUJ010000052.1 coordinate 1,969,416, forward strand.
TTTGCAAGACGGGAGAACAACAAAGTCTAGATAAACGTTCTATCCTAATCGATATATGGAAATTCTTGCATAAAATTCCAGCCTCTTTTTTTATATCGCGCACACGCGCGCGCGTGCACACAACTAAGAATTCAAGTTCTCTTAAATGCGGGTTTCGAATACGGCCTTACATGTTACAGCAATAGATCGGCATGTAAACACTAGTTAAATCGGAAATGTCCCCATCCGATATAATCGTACTACATTCTAAGCAATTCCAAAAACAATGTGTACGGTGTCCACACACATCCTTATATAATGTGTTTTCTCTAATGGTTTCATTTTATATATATTATATTATTATGTAATCTTTAGATTTTGTCATTCCTTACGATGCGTAAACGTTAAGTTGAGAAAATAATTTTTTTTTTGTTTTGTTTATATAACAAGCAAAATGTTCAACTTGTTTCTTCATAAATATTCAATTTTCCATAAGTCTTCTTTATGGGGTTCAATGGTTCCAGCAGAAACACTTAATTTCCACATATTTTATACTTTTTTTTTCATTCTAAGTTCTTTTTTCCCGTCAGCGCGCGCAAAGTACATGAACTACACTATCTATTCGAAAGAAGATATCTGTTTTTTTGTTTTTTTCTTTTTTTTCATCACTGGGTCCAGAACCATTGTACATTAATTGTTACTTATTGTATTATGTCCAATGCTGAGCATGTTGCAACGCTAAGAGCATCCGTGAAGTATTATCAGCTAGAAAGCACAAAGAGTTTTCTAATGTCTTCAGAACGTTTTATAATATGCTGAAATGTTTCTAGCTTGCTTTGGTTTTTGTCAGTCAATTTTCTCAACGTTCCGAGATTCATTCCCTATTACACTTGACAATACTTTCCTCCAGTAATATTCAGCCTTCGTTCGGTCTATATTTTATACTTCACGTTATTAAGCGAGGACTGTGCAAACCTTCCACCTGAGTGTCAATTTGAGGACAATGTTGTGTATCAGGCGGTCCCCAATCGTGCAAATTTCCACTGTTAGCTAATCTGTGCGTAAGTCGATGTGCTATTGAGAAACCTCCACTACCTTCCAATTGTGTTAGAACTATGATGACTTGTCTAGAAAAAGCGATGGAATAATGTAAAATTTAATAAAAAATAAAAAAAGCTTATGCTTTTCAAATTCTTATAAATTTTATTATTTATAAAATTTCATCTTGTGCCGAGAGAAAAAATATTCAATGATATCTTACCTGTGAAGGGGGGGAACACTGTCGGCAGTTCTGAGTTGTCCTCTTGTGGACACAACATTATAGCTTTCATGGCAGTCGCATTTTACGTGAATCCACTTGTTCACATGACGATTTTCGACCATTACAACTAAACCAGCCCATCCTTTAGTTAAATAATAAGCGGTCATGCCTTCTCTACCCTGTTTATATATGAATATGATTTTAAGCAGTAATTCCTTTTATATTATAGAGTATTATTATAGCAGTAAATTTATTATGTCAGTATAATCTATTATAATGGATTAGTATAATATTATTCAATATGACATTTAATTGCTTACTTCATGCCGTTGTCCTTTAGCTAATGTTAAACTTATAATAGCATCAGCTAAGACAAAGGCAGGAGGTGATATCTGTTCAACCAGAAGCCTTTTTGAACTATGAATAGCGAGAACGTATTCTGGATAACTAGACGTATCTTCCATCCCAGTGTGCCAATGATTAAAAGCTAGGCACACAACAATATACAGATCCCTCTCCAACATCTTGTGACAGCCGACAAAACCACGTACTTGCCGCTTACTGTGTTCCACTAGTCTACCAACTTCCGGAGCGGCCGGAGATCTCGTACGAAAAACTACCACGCATAAATCCAGTTGAGAACGTTGCGACTTTTCTGAATTTCTATAAAATTATTTATTTGTATTATATTGTATGATATGCTTGCGCACGCACGAGATAATGTGATCATCTTACCTTTGGCCCTCTTGAAACAGCGTAAACTCCGTTTCGGTGGGTTCCAATACTGTTAAAAGGACACACGACAAATGTCTGAGAGACGACAACGGAGGAAGAGTGCCGCGTAATCTCACTTCGCTCCATCCGACTCTTGTTTTGCAAATGTCAATGCAATCGAAATACTTTAGAACGTCATCAAAGGATATCCAAAAGACGCCATCCGAAGCACCATGTGGCATAAGCATCTCTCGCAATTGCAAAGTCCATATAGGACTATCGTCCGACCAATCCCCTTTCCAACTGTAGTGACCCCAAGGATTGCGTAATCGTAGCAACCGTATTCCCTATAAAATATAATAATTTCCTTTTATCATCAAGATGATATGTGTGATATAACATGTTTCAAGCTAAGTTAATTTAAACGCTAAGCTAAGTACGGCATCTGTGAAACCTACCTGTACATCGCGTACATCGAGGACAGAATACGCATGCCTGGAAAAAAAACACGTTTTAATTAGAAAATTAATGATAAAAATTAATGATAGAAAATAAAACATGCAAAAAAGAACTTAAATAATGTAAAATAAGACAAATTTTCGATTACCTTGGCCTTAAACCTTTGCGTTGATATTCTTCTTCGTCAACCTTCATATTACCTCCTCCACAACTAGCACCCATTAAAAACATAGCCTGCCTCGAGGACAAGAGTTGTGCCCATATTAGGTCCCTGTCGAGTTCATCTTCGCTTGGCAATGCTGACGGTTGTAAAGGCACGCTCTCACATGGGGCACCAGTTAATGTCGCTAGACCCTCTATAGCACGACCAGATACCAAGGCTTCATAACAGCCATGTATTTTAGCAACTGCTTTTTCAATTAGCGGCACCCAAAGTTGTTTTCTTTTTGCCTTTAACATAAGATGCATATATCACTAATAATATTGCAAATAACAAATGCGCAAATAAAAATAAAACGGATTTAAAAATAGATATGAATGAATATAAAGATATATATCAGATATTAATATATAATATCTACAATGCATCTTTGGTAACATACAGACAAGATATACCTGAGAGTACACTAAGTGACCTCTCTTATCACAGGGTAATAGATCATCAACGAGCACCGTCGTCCATTTTCCATCTTTACACAATCTAACTTGGTAAGCACCTTCAGGGCATGTTTCCTTCATGACCAGAACTCTTCTTACTAGCTCGTCACTCTCGGCGAGAACAGCCAGAGCCGATAGTAACCAACAATTTCCTAAGACACCTTGCGAGATATCAGAGGGTAGGGGTGTCCTAAAGACAGCCCAAGGCAGTTTAGAATCGACACTTGAGTCCACATTAATTTGATGTGGCCTTCTCCATTGGACGACGTGATTATCCTTTGTATCCGCGGGATTATAGTACAAGGATTTCGGAGCAGGAGGAAACGAATCGTCGACAAACGGCTCATTTGTCTATAAGATAAACGTGAAAAGCGTTTAATTTTCATTAACAATTTATGATACTTTAGTCACACACAGATTACCTCTTTGCAATATCGAACAATGCGCTCCCATTTTTCTAGCGCTTCTCTCTCCTCTAGTTGCCTGAGGTTTTCCATCACCACGCTCTCTTGCCGCTGTATTCTAAGAGTACTAGTGCCTGATTCGAGGAGCCTAGATATTCCTCTATCTCCAGATACTTGAGACAGTGATTTTGAGCTTTGGCACATTTCGCAAACAACAGTCGAACTCTTGTTTTCGTACGTGCACAATTTGCATTGCCACTAAGATATATGAAAATAAAATTATAAAATAAGACAATACTAGAAATGTTTTAGCTTTTAATATAATAGAGCTAAATGATAAGAATTAAAATTAAAAACTATGGATGAATTGACAAACTATAAATTATTGCTTATAATTATGTGCCAATAAATTATTTCCAAAAATTTCAATTTCCAAAAAAAAAAATACTAACTTGAACATGCGAAGAATCTCTGGTCCTCGAATGCCTTTTGTCAGCTGCTGTCGAACCGTTTCTTCTTACAGAATTTCTATGCCTCGGGGTAACCGCTTTGGAATTCGTCGGAGTCGAGCAAAGCCTCGGGCTTGGACTCCGTTGACCTAGAGCTCTATTATCTTTCGGAACTTCCAGAAAGTCTGCCAAAGTCTTGCAGGCGTTGCAGTTTTGCGCCGAGAGCGGATTCCTCAGCGTACACGACGGGCATACCCAGCTTTCGCCTTTTCGCAGCGTGGCATCCTCTAGATGCATGATGCTCTTCAGCTTTGAGCCGCAGCAAGCTTCGCACGTCGTTCTCGATGCGGCATTCAATAGAGTACATTTCTTGCACGTCCACACCGGCGACGGTGGATCAATCTGATCGTCTAGATCGGATTCCGCCGTGGCCAGAGTAGCTGACTTTGGAGGTATATATCTGACACTGTCTCTTGATACCACGATCGGCGATTGTGCGTGCGTCGGATAGCTCGTGTCCTTCGTGACGGTTATCAAACTGGGTTGTGTCAACGATGGGGGCGACCTGGATGAGCCACAAATATCGCAACCGCTAGACCACAACGGATTATATGCGTAAGAACACTTTCTGCAGGTCCACATACGCTTAAGCGGACTCATGTTCGGTACATCGCTCACCGGACTGGTCGCCTCGCTGTGCGCCTTCGTCGGCACCAGACCTAACTTACTGCTCTGTTTCTTTGGCAACGGCGGCGGTATATCGGGATCCGTGATCCCGATGTAGGAATACTTTGGTCTCGAGTTGAAGCCGATGGAATGAGGCGGCACAGCGGGCGGTTCCTCGTTCAAGCTTCTACGATTGACAGTCTTCTTTTGTGTCACGTTCGCGACGGAATCGGCATCGGAGAAGGATCTTCTGTAAGATAGAGGCCCCGCAGACGACAGGGCGCGCGGAACCCAAGCTGGCACGCTAATAACCACTCCGCTACAAGGCGCGGGGCTCCTAGGAGCATCGCATGCCTCGCACTGTTCCAAACCAGGCGCATTATCCAGCGTACAATTGTCGCAGCTCCATAAGCCATCGTCTTGACGCGTTTCCGGTACCACTAAACTCGTGGGTCTTTGTACTACATGTTCCGATAATTTTTGAACAACAGAACCGTTCGATAACGAACGACTGACTTTAGATTTGACCCGTTCGTACATAGAAGGACTGTGCCGTTTCGGAGAACGTTGAGAGGTATCGGTATTATCTGTGAACGGAAGCGCAGTGGACTCCATTGCTCCAATTGATGGTAAAATCCAGTCTTTATGGTCCACTCTTTGTCTTTCGTTTCGACTTATGCTCGTCAATTGTGCCATGCCTGAAAAATTTTAAAGCAACAATTCAATGATGTGTGGAATGCATTTCGATTAACTACTGTAATATTTATAAAACTCACCTGTATTATTAATTTTATCATTATTATTGGAACCATTCGTACTATCATTCACATCTAGGATATTTGCCAAAAGTCCAGAATTGATTTTAAGACGACTTTCTTTATGCAGATTAATTTTTTTGCTCTTGCGTGCACCAATTTTCTTTCCATCGATTTGAGCTATTGACGCACTGGCATCACAAGCCGCACAAATCAATGAACTGCAGTTATTGTCCAACAGACATCGAATACAAGTCCATTGTGTGATTAAAGAAGGTAAAGATGAAAAACGTTTTAATGATGTCCTCTCAGATGAGCTGCCATTCCACGAACCACAATGTAAATTTTTCTTAACTTCGCATGCAGACAGATATCTCACGGAACTGCAAGTTTATAGGAACACATTACATAAGAATATTTTGTAACAATGTTACAAAAGTAATAAAACATTGCATTCTAGAAATAATTATAAAGTATATATATATGTGTGAGAATGTAGTAAAAAAAATATAATCATAATTGACATTTGTCTCATAAACAAAGCACACATGTACACACAGGCAATTATTTATATTTATTATTAGAAAAATTAAATTTATTTGATAACTTAAACAGACAATACAGTCCTACAATGCAGATTTAATGCAACTTGTCATATATATAAAATTAGTTTGTTTCTTCAATGTAAACACTCTCAACATAAGTAAATCATATCAATAATCAGGAGACAGAAATCTAAATGGGCTACACAATCTTATCTTATGTTCACTGTTGATATAAACATGACATACATAAGAGACTCAGATAATCACATTTAATACCAAAATAGTACCGATCCAAACAAGTCAGATAGATATCCACGTAGAGTGACAAGATCGCCGGTTCCTCGAGGCATACACCAACACGCATGGAGAATGGGGGGGAAGCAAAGGGAGCCACAAGAGGTAAAGGATGTTGGAATGGGAAGGGGATGAAATCGCGACCCTCACCCGTTAGTAACAGCGCGTCGGGACTCGCCGCGCTGGCCGACGGGTAGCAACGACGGGTTGCGCGCCGTCAATTTATCCGTCCTCGGCGGCGGCGTCGGCGGCGTCGATTCCCCGGAGGTGGACGACGACACCAGTGCCCGCGGGCACTCACCGTCCTCCTCGCGTCCTCCCCTCGTCGACCGTGGCTCGCGCGCCCCCGCGCCCTCCTGCTCGGCGCTACCGCTACGCTCCGCGACGATCGTCGAGGCACGATCGTCGTGACAGCCGCCGAGCCTCTCGTCGCTCCTGAGCCGCGTCAGCCCGCACCTGGCGCATCTCGCGCTCTCCGTAGGATTTATCAGGGCGCACTCCGAGCAATGCCATTGCAGCACCGACGCGATCGAGCCCATTCTCCACGCGTAGTCATGGCTCCCCCGCTGCGCCGCGCTATATCACCACTATGTCACCCACGGAGATGCGGACACAACGGCGTCGACGGCGACTACGGAGCAGCACCCACGGGGATCCAAGAGCGACCACGTCGATCTTCGATTCCGACCCCCTCGCAGTCGCGCTCTCTCACCCGAGAGAACACCCACGCGAATTTGCACGCGCGCGCACATACACATGCACGCACACACACACGCACACACACACTTTCTCTTTCTTTTCGTCTGTCCTCTGATTTTTCCTGTCGCCCCGTCGCCGCACCGGGAGAAACGCGACGACGCGACCGCCGACGGGCGGCGGTTAACGGCGACGATCAGCTGTGCCGCGTTCCGCTCGTCGTCGCGAGGATGTCGCCGTCGTCGGATGCCGCGACTGGAACCCGCCGTTCTTTGTCATATGTTCCGCGACGGCCATCTTTCCCGTCGATCCCTTCCGCTGCGATGAAATCCCTCTCGACCCCGTTGCGCTCTCACAGGAACGGCGCGTGGTTGTCGCCCTGGACCCCTCATTCCTCAAACGTCGATTACATTTTTCAAAACTGATATATTGATTAGTGGAAATATATCACAAATTTTTCATCCGTTATAAAAATTTATATAAATAATCTAAAATGCATATTTATTATATATTCATAATTATATTGATGTATTTTACGAGAATCTATTTCTGCTTAAAGAAAGTAAAAAAAATTGTAATCATTAATCATATGTTGTTTTGATAAGACTTCTTCAATTTAATCGAATATTCTTGTTATGCGAATATCTCTGTATAAATATAAGATTATATGTTTATTACAGAATTACGGAATATGTGCATTACTGGACGCTTTAATTGCCGTGCGCACTGGCGACATCTGGTAAAGAAGGGATAAAGGATGTATAGTTCTTTCTATTATAACAATTGAGCTGTTGTGTTCATCAAGTCCCTGTGGCGCAGAGGATAGCGCGTTGGACTTCTAATCCAAAGGTCGTGGGTTCGATCCCCACCAGGGATGATAACAAGCGGGGTACAAAACCGTTTGTATTTATTTTTTACACACCTGTATTATTTATTTTAATGCGATAATAGATTTAATATAGTAAAAATATTTATTGACAAACTTATTATTACTATTTTTTTTTGTATAAATAGAAAAAATTAAGTAATAAAATATTTGCGATTATTTATATTTGATTAAAATAATTAATAATTTATATTTGACTTTTGTTAGTATTCTTTTTAAATTTGTAGCAGTTTAAATTTCAAGCAATTATGTAAATATAAATATATTTTAAACACAAGATAATATCCTATATATCGTATATTACATCGCGTAAGATTACGTCAGCAGTGTTACGTTAGAAGGACGTTCGATTTTACTTTACGTAAAAAATGAAAGAGCTCATTGTGTGTGTGTGTGTGTGTGTGTGTGTATGTGTGTGTGTGTGTGTGTGTGTAACGTCTATAAATATATGTAATTAGAATTTTGTTGAATGAAAATATTTTTTTATGTTAAGTATAAAGCAATCTTTTTTTTTAGATAAGCATACTTTCTTTCTGAGAATATTAAAATATCTCAGTAATTTTTTTATTGAGAAGAGAGAATATGTAGAAAAGAATTGTTTTCAAGGAATTTAACGGTGAAGATGATGGCGAAATTTTAGCATATATCATCTTTAACGAGCCTCCTACACTCGGTGGCATCATTAAGGGATGACACACGAAACTTTCCGCGCTTTCTCTGGATCTACCAGATTTATTTCTTCGCGAAAGCTCACGTGACATCCCCTTTTGGTCACCGAGACAGCACGCGTCGTCGGTTTATTTACGGAAACGCTTCTTCTTTGCTTCTTACCGAGAAGTGTCTTACTTTGACTGCATCAACTTGACAGTTTTTTGATTTCTGTCTTGATAGTTTTGTTTGATTTCTTGAAACAAAACTAATTTTGGAGCACAACATACAAGAAGCAACGAGCAAGATATATATACTTTTAATTAAAGAAAGAGAGCAAGAGAAAGAGAGAGAGAGAGAGAAAGGGAAGGAAAGAGAGAAGAAAACACGCGTCATATTTTATTTCATTTTATTTTATTTTTTTTATTTTATTGTTTCCGAATTAAAATTTTTTTTATTTTTGTAAATAAATTTTACATTATTATATTTTATATTTAAATCCAATACGTATAATTAAAAAATTTTAATACATTTGTAACTAAAATGGGATATTATATAAATAAATAAATAAATAAATATTAGGCGCATTAGATAAAATTTATATTATTCGAGAAAAAATATAATAGAAATGAATTTATTGACATAAATTGCACAAATAAAATGTTATTAATTACATTGCGCTGTAAAAATTGCCTACAATTTATTATTTGCATAAGCAAATGCACACATAAATTACAATCATATTAAATAACACGCACTTTATGTGCTTACATGCCAAGATTTATTTTAGACAAAATTTCCATTATTATATAAAACAAACGGTCTTTGCCAAATAATCATGACATTCTGAATTTTCCGTTCGACAACACCTCTCCCAATATTTTCCATTGTCATTCGTTGAGGATAAAGACGGCGTTCAAACTTTCTGTTTTGTCAATCCATACCTGCGTTTCCGGAAGTAAAATTGACCAAGAAACGTGTTCCTAATTTATCATTTTATTATAAATTTTTTTTCTCGGATTTTTTTTTCGGAATCGCGACGCTGATCGGCCTCGCGCGTTTCCGCCGCGTTCACGTTCTTTGGAATGAAGCCAATGCGATCCATTACCAGACAGCTAGTCGCCGTGTCCACGATTTCAATTCGTAATCATAGAACAGCCTCATAAATAATTGCGTTGCTCCTCTCTTATTATTTCTAGCAACGGCGGATACGAACTCTTAATTAACGACGATTATGTACACGCGATATCTACACGCTCTTTGCGATTCTTTCGACGCGGGGGTATCGTTGTATGATTGACGTCATAATTTGTTGCTAGCAGCGAAAAGACGAGAGTTTTTAGATATTTTTTTATATTGTCTCAGAATCTAATATTTAATACAATACTTTAGTCTTGGGATAATTTTTTTGTTTTATATCGTTCTTGAACGCTTCGAATAAAAAAATTTTTTTCCACACTAAAATTTCATATTTAAATACAAATTTTGTTTTTACACAATCATCTATAATACATATTAATAGATCTATTAAACCTTGACCAAGTAACACGAGAAACGGCAGCAATAACAAGGCCCCCTGCTGCTTGAGGAATTCTTAAATCCCGACAATTGACATCGCCCTGTCCGTTTACCCTGAGCCAATTAGGCATTTAACATCTCGAGAGAGTCTCATAAAATCACACTTGTAAATGGAAAATTTTCTGCGATATCATGAATAAATACATTGCGTCTATACTGCTTTCGTATCGCGTGCGAAAATTGCATTGAGCGTTTGCATTAATCTTCAACACAAAAAATGTACGAGTGTTTTGCAAATTATATAATACACATTTTTTATATTTACGATAAAATTAATCTAATCGATCAGGCAATTACTATTTATCGTTAAAAAAATAGATGTCATTATTATATAAAATATTATATATTATATATTAAATAATTTTGAAAAAAAAGAGTTGGTTTGAAGGTGTATTTTGTGATATTTTTACAATTTCGAGATTCTTATAATATTAAGGGAGAGAGAGAGAGAGAGAGAGAGAGAAATGTATGATTTATTAAATAAAAAATTAAAATTTTCGATAAGATTGTTCGAGAAAAAAGTCAAATATAGCACTCACGTGAGAAATTATGTTTACCGCATGAAAGCGTGATTCTGTCACACATTACGTCATTTATTTTCTACAATATTAACTGATGCATGTCTAATAACGGTTAACACTATGACGCAGTTTCTTCACGCGTCGATAGATTTTTTCTTCGCTTCTCTTTGAAGTAAGCAGCTCGCTGCGAAGAAAAAATGTTTATTAAATGCCGTAATTATTTATAAAGTACTTTCTTTCATAAGATCGATAATCTCGAATATACGAGAAAGCATCCACTAGAATTCCTGTCCTTTAAGGACGCTGTATATTTTTTATTCATTAATATATTTAGAAAATTTAATTATCGATAATATAATTGAGGAAGAATGTCAGATATATATTTGATTATCGCAAAATATTTGATTCGCAAACCTTTCGTCCTATTTTTAAATGAAAAAAATATATATCAAGTAAAATAGAGAGAACATTGCGTTGGATAAGAATTGAAAAATTGCGAAAAATTCCTGGAAAGGATCATTGCACGAAGGAAGTGCAACAACAGATATGTTTTTCCGTGCTCTTACGTCATCCTGTTTTTTATACAAAATGTTTTTAATCCGTCGACATCCGCGGTCAATATTTACTGCTATCTTACCGCGACAACGCAAAAGTATTTTATCAAAGTAACAACTTTCGACCCCCGTATACATACGCAGAATGAATAAAAAATAAAAAAACAAGAATAATGTTGATGCGCAAAGAGTTATCGAAGTAACAGCTTTTCGCTCGGTTTTCGCGAGCTACAAATATACGTAAAATCGATATTACGTATCGTACGGCGGTCAATGGCATCGAATCCGGTTGGCGACTGCAGTAAAATTTCTGTCGCAACGATTACGTCGCGATTGTTTACGATAAAAATCGAGCAGATATCATTCCAATCAATCTCAATCATATTATCTACATTAAATATGTAGACATGTTTCGTTCTCCATGAACTTTGTCGAGAAACAAATTTACAATTTCTGCTTTTTTCTTGTAGAATATTTATATTCTAATTATACTAGAATATTATAATATTATATTGATAATAGGTATATATTGTCAGATTTTTGCAAAATATTAGACGAAAAATCGAGATATCTTTTGTAATAATGGTTGGAGCGTAAAAATTAGCGATAAAAATTAAGAATTTCTTTTATTTCGTGGCGTGCTACAAAACTTTCATTAAAAAGCCGGAAATACAAAAAAAAAATCTGCTTATCCATACTTTTATTTATCCAACGCTTGGATATATTTTTATACGACAAACGAAAAATTATGATGTCCAAAACGCGAAAATCTAGTCTATTATAATTATTTTATTTTTCTATAATTCCAACCTTGTGTTAGTTTTAACCAAATCCATGAAGTTTTAATTATTAATAGCGTTAATTAATTTTTTACATACACACACCTATTTATAAAATTAATTATATGTAATATAATAATATGTATAACTCTTCAAAATCGATTAAATCAAAATTATACATATATACTTAATATTTGAATTGTCAAATATTAAGCATATGTCGTAGCCGTGACAGACTTTTATTGATATCAAGTAATGTACAGCGTAGTATTGAGATAATCAATCAACATTGAGAAAAAGAAGCAAGAAGAATCGATTTAACATGTCTTTTTTTTAAGAGTAGATAGAGACGCGCCGACTTCTTTTCCATAAATTCGATGATAAAGCGACGTGCGTTTTATCGCGCGAGCGTAATTATTTGCATTATGATAATGCATTCGCCAATAAATTATACGTATGAATCAGTACGAGTCTGCATTGCTAAAAACGATACAGTATCTGCGATGAACTTTTATCACAGATACAGCCAGGAACGGAGCATTTCCCGTTGCCAGCGGAATTTTGTGGTTTAGGAAATCTCGCCGCTCAAAATCTGCTGATAAAAGAATTTTTTCTTATCTCATTGTTATACTTCTCCTTATCTAAGGTAGTCTGTTGTATCACACGTGTTGTTTAAATGTCAGATTAAAAATGTCTCTTAGACAAAATCATATTCTACTTAAAAGAAAATATGTTCCCTATTTAATAATTATTATATCCCTATTAAAATATTTTTAAAAACTTACCGATATCGTATGAAACTTCAAGCTTCAAAATGCTTTTTAATTTTGTATCTACTATTTATTCTTCGTCGAGTTTCAGCGGTTTGAAAATAGTCCAATTTTTAGGATTTAAAAAGCGTTTTCTATTTTTTTTAAAAGTGTATATAATTTAAATATTAACTAGAAAAATAAAAAATATTAATAAGAATATTAATAATTTTTATTATATATATATTATAATGTCATGTTGTATGTATCGCGTGAGTCATTACGTATCGCTTGCAAAACGCATTATTTTATTTCATTAATATATATAATTATGTTCATATAATTATAATAAATATAATATGACAAGATTCAGTTATATGTAATATAATTGAAACTTGATATTATGTATATAATTCTATTATCTAATTTAATATATGAAAATTTATCGCCATAAGATGTATATTGATTTTTAATAAATTTCTTTTTCCGATTCTTGGATTTAATTATTATCTTAAAATATTCAAGTTTTTAATTTCATTATAGATACTATCTTTCATATTTTTTGCAGTCGGCTTTTTTGATTCTAATTATTCTAGTTTCTACAATTATAATAAATAAAAAAAGAAGGCAAAAAATCTTGATTGATGATACGTTCTACATACATAATACATAAATGTATATTTTTTTTTTGTAATATAATACACGTGTGTGTCTCGTGTGAATAGACACGTTCTGAAAATGAATAATTTTCTTATGCACGACGCTTCGCATAATAACTGCTGCCACGCTTTCAGTCCGTAATTCTGTCCTCGTGTCTTGAAAATAGATAAGTTATCAATTATTAATGAGCGACGTCAACGGTATATTCCAGGATTATTTTTACGCAAAAAGTAGGTATGAATTTTTAAATTAAAGTTTAAAATATAAACTGCTTTTCACGAGCAATGCAACATGGTAGTTGTTGCTTAAAATTGTTGACAGATCTCTTGCATATTCGCATAAATATAAGAAGAAAATAATTTATACAATTATTTATATAAATATATACAATAATATATACAATTATTTATATATATTTATGTATGTGTGTGTGTGTGTGTGTGTGTGTGTGTGTGTGTGTGTGCGTGCGTGTGTGTGTGTGTATATGTGTGTGTGTCTCTGTATAAGCACATTTTTTTTCTGTGCATTTTGAAAAATAATTATTAAAAAATAGTTTAAGATAAATGTCTTAAAGACACTTTTATGTGAATCGAATAATAATTTGACATAAATTTCATATGCAATGCTGTGTGTAAAAATTATTGTATAAATTATGTGAATAATTATCGACGTAAAAATGTGATATTAATTTTTATTTTTGATTCTTCAACGTGACAATATGCGCCATTATGGATTTCTGACTCAATGTAAACTCGTCTCATCGTATTGCACGTTGGTATTTTGTACGTATGGATCATTATTATAATCTGTATGAATCATCTCTGTCATTTTACTTTGCCACATTGGTACATTAAGCGTGCAGACTTCTTTATTGCGATGCGCCGTAAGCGTTTCTGTCTCTCTCAAACGCTCTTTTTACCGAACGCTCTAATGGAAACAAATGCGAGACAAATATTAAACAATCATGAATCTGTTTTCCAGATTCGCCGCATGTATCGACCACGATATTGACTTGCTACGAGAAGCTGAGAAAGACCCCGGTCTCTGCAAGCGATAACGTACTCGTCGGCAAATAAACTCGAGATAGTCTCGTTCCAATTGTAGGCGCCTGATTACAGTTTACTCCTCGTCGAACGAAGACTTGAGACTCGGTATAACTTTTCAACTTTTTTATTACGAATATATGCGAAAATATGTGTTTGCAAGCGTACGATAAAATTGCGAAAATTGGAAATAAAAATTTTCGCACCGTCGAAAGCTAAGATCGCGCTAATTACGTCGTTTTTCGATATCTTATCGAAACTCTATCGCCGAGTCATTGATATCTGGCGATTGCATCGGCTGATTAAATATACGCACAATTGTGTACAATTACTCGTTTCAGGTCACGTGTATCGAACATGTTCGCCGCATGCATGCGGGCTTTATGTAATTTCCGGAAGAGCTTCCCGTATACGTTCGTCGCTTAATTTTTATCACGCGCTTCTGCAGAATCTTTTTGTTATAATTGAGAGAAATAATCCGCGAATGTGTATAATAAAAGTTCAGTTATTATCAGTTGTATCAATTATTATTATCTTATTTATATTATGTCTGGCAATTATTGATTTTAGTACTTTGAGTTTGAAGCTGAGAATTTAATTTCGTATTTCGAAAAAATCGGAATCTTTCATGAAAGTCGCGTCCATAAAATTAAAAAAAAAAAAAAAAAAAAAACATTTTATTACATCTCTGCATATCTTCATATCTCATTTCATCTTATGACCGTAATGCGGTGCGTTTGCCGTAGAACTGGAATGGATAGCCTACCTAAGGTAATCATAAAGTCCTATTTCAGCGTCGAGAAGAGCGCGGCATTTCGTGAGCTCATCCTCCGATTGCGCCGCATCTATGCGTCACGCATTTACTGCTACGTTGCAGTAAGATTCACTTTCTAGCACAGGGTTATTCAAAGATCTCCCTCTCTCTCTCTCTCTCTCTCTCTCGGATGAAATGTACGTGGCAATCCCAACGCGATCACGTTACCGGTTCTTCGTGTCCTTTGTGCGCTTTGTCCGCGCGTCTTTTAGAATTTCAATTTAATCTAAATGTTACTCAAAATCTTCTTATTGACTTAAAGAGTTACATACTTTGACAGGTCTAAAATTAGATTAGAATTAAACAAAAATTTTTATTATGCGTAAAATTATGTTTTATTGAGAAATAAAAATATCAAAAATTGATTATTTCTGGCAGCTGTTTTCCCGAACAGTATTTGTAAAAACGATACCAGAAATATCTCTGCCCCCTCTCATTTGAAACAAAAAACAAAAATTTTCCGTCAAACTGCATAAATTAAACTAGTGCTTGTCATAGGATTTTTTCGATTTATGGCTTAGTTTTTTTTTTTTTTTTTTATATATATAAATAAATAAGGATCTATTTTTAGGCTGAAAACCACATTTTTCGCTACAAACCCCTGCCATTTTTTGAAAAATAATTATTTTCAAAATCGGCTATGACAAGCACTAATTTTATTCATCTAGTTTAAGAGAAAATTTTTGTTTATTTCAAATGAGAGGAGACGGAGTTATCTCTGGTACCGCAAACGCCGTTTTCAAAAGCAGAATTAACGAAAATAGCTGCCAGGACTTCAATTTTTGATATTTTTCATTAAAATTTTGAAGAGATATTTTCAAAAAACTACTCTACAAGACATGTATTTTCATTTTTTAATAAAACATAATTTTACCAACAATAAAAATTCGTGAATTTCTATCTAGTTTTAGGTTTGTCGTAAAACGTAATCCCTTAATTAAAATGTAAAATTTAAATGTGGCCAGGCTAGTTTGCAAATATAGAATTTGACATTTGCTCGATCAATTCCAATCCCTATGTATGCCTTTTTACTATCGCGTATAAGCGATAATAAAATTAAAAAAAAAATTTTAAGAATATCGAAACTATTAACATTAGAGTTATTTCATATTATAATTAAATATCTCCTCTTCGTGGTTAAATCATGAAATTTATTTTAATCCAGAATTTCAATTTGCATTTATCGTTTGTTGAAAAAACGATACAATTCAAAGTGTTTGACGCGATAGCAAGCTAAATTGTAGTTTAGAATTTATAAAATACTGTTTTTGAAATAATATAATTAAAAAATATACAGACATATATTAGAAAAAAAATATCATCTACGATCTTCGTCTTTTTTTTTTAATCTTTAATTTTTTTTGTCACATCAACCTGGGTCTATGCGGCTCAGCAGGCTATTGCCTCCAAGCCCTTAAATTATACATTCGAGGAGAAACACGTGTCTAACATGATGCACGACTCCGCGGTGAGCGAGCAACAAACCGACGCGAGCGAACACTCAATTAAGACGTTAATTAAGACAGCACTCCTGAGATATGCATGCTTTCCCTAATTACGTTGCTCGACTGTCGGGGAGTTGGCGGATTAACGATCGATGACGCAAAAGCGCCTTGCCTGCGCCTTCCATCGTGTACGCGTGCATGCATGCGGATAACGGTTTGCTAAATCGAGTGGAAAAGCAGAGAATGTAAAGGTCAGCAGTGGTCTTGCTCTCGAACGCAATTTTCTACGGCGAAAAATAAATTTTTGGAAGGACAAAGATAGCTGCAGCTCGTAGGCGCAAAAGCGTGAACTCTACCGTATGATTGGAATCTACAAAGAGTGATGAAGGGTCAAATCTTTCAGTGACAGAGATACTCGTTTGCTGTTATTTCCTATTTTATACGTGATTAAAAAGATTACGAATTCGAGGTATCAAGGTTCGCGGATTTTTATATAAGGTTTTGTATGAAAAAGAAAAAATTTTTTTGTAGAAAGAGTGCGAAAACACGATTGGATAAACAATATTTATCGGCCATTTGCATCTATTCGTCTGGCTTAAAGTGAGTTTTATAGTCGAGAATATGTATGTAGGTTAATGCATACACTAACTTGTGAAATTCAACGATAAAACTTAATAATGCCGTAAATATCTTATCCAAACTACATGCATTTATCACGTGCACTACGTGCATAACACTAGAGAACTCGAGACTTTCAATGTAAATATATATGCGCAGTTAGCAGATGAAAAATGGTTACTTCAATAATTTGCTTTGTATACAAATTTAATATGGAAATTTGTCTCGGCAACATTGTATAAAGTACTGTGCTGAAAGCAATTTAATGTTCACGACATAAATCAAGTTTGCAAAAATCAAGTCTTTTTTTTTTCTAGAGATTATTTTATTCTTATCACTTTATTTTTGATTAATATCATCAAATAATAGAATCAAATTTATTTCTATATTTTGTATTTAATAACTGTATTTAATAATGTTATTATAAATAATAACATATTTAATGCTAGATATATGATATTATATTAGCCTACTTTTTTACAAATTCGGTTATTTAACACTTTTCAATTATTATTTCATAAATATAGGATTAAAGAACCATATAACGCTGAATACAGGACTAAATTATAATTTTGAATAAATTATTTTGCATTTCTAAATATCTGTAACAGTTTATAGGACACACATACATATAGGGTGGCTTATTTGAATTTATTCATTTAAATATCTCAAAAGCTGTAAGTTTTAAAAGAAAACTTTTTAGACAAAAGTTGTTTGGTTCTGAGCGGGAAAGAAGATAAAAATATTAGTTAGATTTTGGATTGCGTTGTTAAGGCCATCTCGAGATCAACTTCAATTTTTTTAATGGAATTTTTTTTCAATATATACTCCCCCATTTTTTAATATATATTCTTGTAGCTTATCTCGAGAGATTTTTAAAACATTGTAATAAAATATTTTTTTGTCAAACATTTTTATTTTCTGAATATTTTCTGAGTATTTTCTGAATTATTTTATATCTTAATCTGATATATTTTGATAAAATATAAAATATTTAGGCTTCGATAATCTTATCGTAATATCTTTATGTATAAAATAATGATATAAATCAATTGACATAAAGAAACTATAGGTAATTATTTACAACGTTTTCTTTTTAAACTATTTGGTTTTTTTTAATCAATTAACACATTTCATTATTTTGTACAGAAAA
>JBCAUJ010000052.1:1987842-2011312 GCA_038406275.1 Cataglyphis albicans
ATTTTATATCAAAATAAATCAAATCAAGATATAAAATGACTCGAAAAATACTTAATGAAAGAATACTTTATTATAGTGTTTTATAAAGCTCTCAAGATAAGAATATGCATTGAAAAATGGGGAGTCTCTATTTTAAAAATTAAAGGTGATCTTGATATGACCTTAATAACGCCGCCAAAGATCTAATTAATATTCTTAATCTCTTTCACCCTCAAAATCAAACAACTTTTGTCTAAAAAGTTTCCTTCTAAAACTTACAACTTTTAAGACGTTTTAGTGGATAAAATGAGCCACCCTATATATAGGACATAAAACCGACTATACGTACGATGACTGGTAGTCATGGAGCTAACGTTCTAGTCTGTCAATGCTCACAAACAGTCATAAGTTCAAGACCATCTGTCTCGCTTCAAGTCTCAAAGTGTTATCTATGTGTTTTTATTTAACACATATGATGTCAAATGAGACTAATATAAACGGGGACCGATTTCCAAAAGCCAATATTCTTTGTCCTTTAATGACACGAGTATTGGATAAATCGGTTACAGTCTTTTTCTTTTTGCCTTCAACATGTAACAGGAAGAGATAAAAATAACAAATCTTATTAATTGTAATTTTATGAATTAAAAAATTATTTGTATATTGAAATTTTTAATTCGCTGTGTTAAATGTCAAAATATTTATTTTATATCTTTTTTAATCAGACTTTTAATTAAACTTTATTCGAAATTTTTGAGTAACGCGACCGTGCATTTCTCATTAAATTGCATTTCTGAAAAATCGTTCTATAAATCTCTCTAATGAAAGAAAGATAAGATAAAGCAATGATTCATTATATTGACTAATGTTACATTTACAGACATGTTTGTTTTAATACAAAGTAACGTGGAAAAGCTACATATGAGGACTCTAAATTCTATTGTGACAAATTGTGTGTTTTCTGTTTCTATTTATATCTCTAGTATTTTTTTTCAGATATTGAAGATAGAAATAGGGATCGCACCCTGATCGACACAATCAGTGAGGCACGATTTCATTGATTTGGATAAATTGCATCGCAATAATTTTGCCTTTCGATCAGTATCTCCCTTAAACGAAACACGTTCAAATAAATGCCGCCTACGCGTTCCCCGTTAATTCGATAATCGATCGCCATACGTCGCAGCCATTATCGAAGCGGGTGCGCGGCTTTATTACCAAGAGGAACGAGATAACTTCGTGTTCTAAAGATAGAGGAAAGCTCAGGGCGCGCACAGTGTGTATTAAGATGCAAAAGAGACCTTTGAGAGATACGCACTTGCATACTGAAGTGCGATCACGCTTGATATAAGCGTTGCTTCCATTTTGCAAGATTGAAAATTTCTCAAGAAATAAATTATTTCTCGTTAACCTGGTTCATCTGACAGTTTAAAAACAACTTGCGTTATATTACATCATTTTATTATCGAATTTGAAATTGATATAAAAAAAATAATTTTACAGAATAAATTGTCATATATATAAATAAATATTGTCATGTTTGTCATATTATCATAAATATATATATATATATATATATATATATATATATATATACATATGTGATATTTATAATATTTATATATTACAATATTTATACATGACAATTTATTCTGTAAAATTATTTTTTTTTCAAAATCATTTCTTTCTCAAAATTTCCTCCATTTACAATAATTTATAATTCCAAAACTAATATTAAATAATATTAAAACTATTAAATAATATAATTTAAAATATCATATTACAGGTTTTGCAAGAATGACTTTGTGTTTTCTTATTTGTTTGATTTTAAATAGAGCATGGAATGACGATATAATAATATGTGCATTTAATATGTGATAACAATGTCAAAAAAAAAAAAAAAAAAACAAAAAACAAAAAAACATGCAAACTAAATCCCGTATGAAGACACATTAATTCTTGTAAAAAAAATTATGACACGCACAATTATTTCCGTGCTGTATATATTATCCATTAAATTTTTTTCTCCCCAAAAAATAATACAAATATGTAACGGTTCTTCGAAATAAAATATCGACGATCGCATCTCTGATAATGAAAACCTGGTACGTGAGAGACCTTTGTTCAGTCGACGTCACTATTCTACCTCTCTAACAGTGAAAGTCTGACGCGAGGCGAAACGATAGCGGCCGCGACATTAAAGCGCTCCATGAAACTGCGTATAACTAACTTACAAACAACCGGAAACATATATAAAGATTATACGTTATACAATAGCGACAAATTATAATTTGCTTCAAATGCATGGTCAAATTAAGAATAATTGAGGAATTGCAACGGAAATGCAGCGGAAGTATCAGAAGTGTTCATTGTTGTTCTTTCGTGGATATGTGCTCAAAATTAAGAAATAAATTTCAGCACAATTGCAGATAATAAAATTTTCATATAAACAAATCATATTAAATATACGAATTTAATAACGAATTTAACTTCTTATATTAATTAATATATTAATCAAAAACTATACTAATCAAAAGTTTATGATTTTTTCTAAAGAAGATTTTGAGTGAAAGTAATACAAAATAAAAATAATTATAATATAAAATAATAAAGGGAATAATAATATAAAAATAATAACATAAAATAATAATAATAAAAAGAAAACAAAAATTAAAATAAAAATTTAATTTAGATAATACTAATAAAATACATTATTTAACTCATATATTTGTCGTTCGAATCTTAGCTGGTGCGAATAATTTCATTGACCTATTGTAAGTGCTAATAAATATCATGCTTATGTACGTATGCTAATGACTATATAGGATAAGCCGTATTGAATTATTTAATGAGCGATTTATAAATTTATAAATTAAATTTATAAATTAAATTTTTATTCAAGTCACACCGTTATTTCGTTATAAATTTTTCAATTTCAAACCATTACGAGAAATTATTAAATTTTATATCTGCGTTGCATTATAGTGTGTTACGCGCGTTTTTCTCTCGCTTTCGCGTAATAACCGAGATACGGACAAGCGTTCGCTTTCCAGTTCTCGGTATGACGTAGTGATAATTTCACAATTCCCACCATACGGCGATTATACTGCATTAACGACGATTGTAATCGCACATGGTAACACAACACCGGAATCACGTGCGGAAAACGAGCACGAATGAATGACAGCTTTACGCTCGTCGGCAGACGTCAATGCGCGTGAGTGGGCTATGTCATCCTATGCAATGTGCGTATGCATGCTCGATGCGCACATCACGGGATTCATTAGCGGATGGACGTGTTAATAAATTAGATCCAATAATTTTGTGAAACCCGACACGACGTGACACTCTGCGACACTGACTGCTAGCTTTTCGTATTAACATTGCCATTTTATATGCAAAAAAAACAATCGATATTTTTAAAAACAAAAAAAATCCAAACGAAACTCCAAAAAATATCTGCATCCAAGAGAGCTGTGTATCTTTTATAAAAGAATTTTTACGCGATAGAAAAATATTCGCAAGTTAAATTGCATTTTAAGCAACGAATATAATATTGAGAGGGGAAAAAAGACGATTAAAGACAAAATATTTTTTTTTTTTTTACATGAAAATTGAGAAAGGACAAAATTGAAAAAAATATTGTATAATAAAAAATCGATGTCCTGGCTGAAAGGCGCTAGAAAATGCGTTTTTTTTTTCTCGTAAAATAAGCGTTATTTATCTCGATGCCAGGCTTATTTAGCTCGATGCTAGCCGAGAAGGCTAACACAAGCAATTGTATCTATTGGCAGCATTTAACCAATTAACCTCATGTGAATCAAACGGACCCCCTATGAGGCATTTATCAATTCGCGAGCGATCAATAAGATATCGCTATCGAACTTGCACACAAACATGTTAATGAATTATATTTTGCCTGTGACAGCATTACATTATTAAATCGGATGATACACAGAATATTCTAACATAATTACACTTCCGTTGATTTACAAAATTGTTGATTATATAATTGAAAGATGTTACAATATTTTTAATTTAAAGGTACATGGATTTTAAGGTTGTAAAAAAATTCCATCGATAAACAGGACAGTCGATGGATGTTTTTCGCGATGCTACTAGTGCTGATCGATCAGATTAAGCATCTTGTACTATCGTAATCACGTGCTTGATAAAATCTCAGATTGCATATCTCGATACTTAATTCAATTCGTTATCAATCTGCGAGGCCTCAGATGCGGTTACCTTTTATTATAATTTATTGTGTAATTTTAATAAGCGTTACGAAACACTGAATTATCATCCCAGTCTACTGTATTCACGAGACAAAGACATTTGCAAATTGATTTTCGCAACAATGAGTATCATTATGTAAGACTTGCGGGATTTGCGAGCATGATGATTAACTGAAAGCTATTCACAATTAATTTCGAACGTTTATTTAGATTTGAAGATTCAAAATAATCAAAAAAAAAAATGCAAATCAAGCTGCATTTCATACGCACATACGACGATTGATAAAAGCCTGAAATAATTTAATCGAAATTTGACGACTTGAGTTAACTTCGTACATTATATAAATATGTAATGGCTTTTAATTATTAATTAAATCCAGATCGTTCCGGCAACCGTTGCTTTTCTCGCGTCGTTCGTATGCGCGATGTCAAATTAATTAATCCTAAAGCATCGATCGCGTGCGCTCATTCCATCCCGTTCCATAGATACCACGTGTCGCGTTGATTCGCCGCAATTCTCTCGGAAAGGAAATCGAGAAGCTTCTCGCAGAATGCGGGTCACATGGTTTTCTAACAGTGGAATCATGGAGAGAAAGAGAGAGAGAGAGAGAGAGAGAGAGAGAAATTTCTGGGGCGCAATGTTACTTGCCATGTTTATTTTTATTTTTATAAAATAATTATGTCTTGTCGATGGCAACCGCGTCGATCAATTATACGGCAACTCGGTATACAATTCATTACGAGCTCGGCATAAAAAAGAATTTCATGAAAAAATAGCGTTTAAATGGCTCTAAAGCATTTCCGTTGATTTTTATCTTGAATTAATAAGGCGCGAAATAAAGACACTGGCGACTAAATATATACCGGAATAAATTTAATCGTCATTGATAAATTGTTGGCGCGATGATAGGTAAAAAAAAAATTCATGATCCGATATCGATGACGTATTTCGACGATTGAGTAAGTTTGCTAGAATTTTGTGTATCAAAATATTCAATCGCGAATGATTTAATATAATTAGACGATTGTATCTTATAAATATAATCCTATAATTAATTTTAAAATATATTTTATACTGATATATATATTTTTTCGTGAAAATCTTGGACATTTAAAGTCTATTAAAATTTATTTTATATAGTTCATTAATAACAACAAATAATAAAATATGTATTTTAAAAATGAAAATAATACTTACAGTATTAAATGTTAAGATAAACTTTGATATATATTGAAATAGATAATGACGATAAATATTAAATGATATTTGTATGTTTTTTTAGACATTTAAACAAATAGAAGAAAGCATTTATTTTTCTTTATTTTGTAATAAAAAAATAATTTTTCAAATGTTGTGATAACGTTTTGTTTGTGAAAAAGAATCTTTTTAAAATTTTTTTTTGTCTATGTTTTATCCAAAATTTTAGCTGTGTTTCTTGAAG
Organism: Cataglyphis albicans; assembly: GCA_038406275.1. Classification (NCBI taxonomy): domain Eukaryota; kingdom Metazoa; phylum Arthropoda; class Insecta; order Hymenoptera; family Formicidae; genus Cataglyphis; species Cataglyphis albicans. The sequence continues at coordinate 1,993,499 of JBCAUJ010000052.1, forward strand.
TGTTGAAAGAACAACCGAACGATCAGTGTTATTTCCGTTTCTATCGGATGTTTGCCAATTTGTTTGTTCGTTTTCGAAAACAAGTCCAATGTACAATCGACCTGCGGAATGTGTATTTCAAACGATACTGCACTCAACAATCGTCTCGCGAGTTACGTTCGAGAAAAATACGCTCAGTTATTTTGTTTTCTTTTGCTCGAGTTACTCTCGTAAACAAAGATGCTTCCTCTGAGATCAGTAATAAAATTTATAAATAAATATCACGCACCTACTAAAAATGAGATTAATAATTTAATCTTCTAAATTGATTAATTCTTATAATGTAAACGATTCTCATGCTTATTATCATAATCATGTATAACGTCATGTGCGAACTGGATCAGACGATAGGTTCTTGATATCTCCTCGACGCACATAAATCTGGGAGAATTAATTGGGAATTAACCGAGAGAGAAGGAGCATGAAGCTGTCGCTCTCTGACGGGCTCTTCGGGGTCATTGACTCATCGCGATGACAACCCGTAGGGGTTCTATTTTATCCTGTTTCGTGATCTCGAAGTCAACAAGTGTTATCCAAAACTGATGTCGATTTTGACATTACTTTTGGTATGAATTAATTATCGAATATTCTATTTTATTTAAAAAGAGGTGCAGCAAACTCTAATAAAAAATGAAATATCTAGAAATTTCTCTCTTTTGTATAACTATTATTATACTATTATTATTTATCTTATAGTTTATCGATATATTATTATTTTTATAATTATTATTTTATTTTATTAATTAGTATTTTATTTTATATATTATTATTATTTTATTTTATCATATATTATACTATTATTATTTATCTTATATTTTATCATTATTTATAATTTTATATATATATATATATATATATATATATCAAAAATTATAAATAATGGTAAAATATAAGATAAATAATAATACTATAATATATATGATATATATATGATAAAATAAAATAATAATAATAATATATAAAATAAAATATTAATTATTAAAATAAAATAATAATAATATATAAAATAAAATATATATTCTAATATATATATAAGAAATTACAAATAATGATAAAATATAAGATAAAGCAATAATTTTCAACATATATTTACACACACTATCACTACAGAATATTTTCTTGAAATTTATATCTGTAGTACAGATAAATATTTCGAGATATATTTTTAAATATTTCTTTTTCCAATAACATGTGTGTGATAAAATTTCACTTTTCTTTTTCACGGAAGCCGGAGGGAATATCTACTTGTTACATCTACGAGAAACTAGCAGATTCGTGGAAATATTCCCGTGCACCGTACTTATTCTTTCTTTTAACCTAGAAATAGGAGCCTGGTACAAGCCTGGAAACTGGTGCAAAGAAACTCGGTCGTAATGTTTGGCAAGAGCACCCGTTGGGCAACGGTTACCATTTTATCTCCGTTTCGAATGAATGGTTTTCGTGAGCCAGTTTCCAGCTCGAGGCACGGCTGGTCGATAGTTTCGGCTCCTATCGAAAACAAGTTGAGTCAACAAAAAGGGCGAGACAGGATAGGCGCGTTTTTATAAAAAAAAAAAAAAAAACGCATTAAAAAAAAACTCAAATTAATATAATTATAATTTTTCGCAAAGATATGAAGATATAGAAAGGAATCTCTTCGCTCGTCACAATCTCGAGATAAATTAAAGAAAAAAAAAAAAAAAAAAAAGAGAGAAATCTGCTATAAATGTTTCAAAATTAGGACGGAAATGAAAGAAAGCCGTTCGTTATTTCGAGATATAACGAGAATATTGCGTAACGTGTCATAAGATTGGAATATCCCAGAGTGGACCGTTCGCCCACCGGATCATCGTGACATCGGTCTCCAGGAATGAAACGAGCACGTCGAATATCGCGCAGCTGAAACTCGTTTTTAAAAGTAGTGACTCACAATCCCATTACCTTTTCTGAAGTAGCTCACGGTAAATCCGACGAGAAAAAAAAAAAGAAAAATAACACAAGTACGCGCTTCACTATTCGTGTCATGTGAGCACTGCAAAAATACTACACACGTGCCTTCGCGTTGATTTTATTGCAGCGCTCGCTTAAAGAGCGACATGCAATGTCGGCGTAGAAGAGAGTCTATTGAGAGAAGAATGCAAAAAGCCTGCGTTAATAATCCCGTGACATTCGTAAAAGCTTGTGGCATTTAGAGATACTTTCGTAAAGCACGCTATTCTTCATGAATAGCCTTTAGATGAATATTATCATTTTTCTATCGTATTTTATTCATTGTTAGATTGAATAGAAATTTTATTTTATTTTTATGTATTTTAATGTAATAATGGCTGAATTTGAAAGGGAAAATAGATATGAAATAGATAAGAGGAAAAAGAGATTCGTTGTGCTCGATCGCGCTTTTGTTCACGATGACGATAAATACGGCGTCTAGACGTCTAGATAAGAGATATTGCTTTTCATATAAATGATATGGTTTTACGAAAAGAATAATATATTTGAAATATAAATTGTTTGAGTTCATAAAACGTAAAAAGATGTGCATCAATCAAGAAAAGCCAGAAAAAGGTAGAAAGAAAAAAAATAATTTTCTTTTTTATAAATAGAAATTAAAATTATATCGAGAAATTCTAATCATTTATCCTACAATATTTTTCCTTTTTTTTTTTTTGTTGAGACATATCTAAAAATTTTAGTAAAAAAAAAACTAACGAAAGAAAAATGATAATTTAATATTTCGCGTTTTTACAAATTACACAGTGATATATAAATAATTTATTTAATATTTTGTTTTATTGTTATGTATTTTTTTTTAAAGAGATAAAATTATATCTAAAAATTTACGCAATTGCAATATTTTATTTTTCTTTGTATACTTAATTAATGAAAACGATAAATTCCATATTGATATCTCTAATATTTTATTGTAATTACAGATGTTATTTTTATTACACCCAGAACATATGATTGATATCAATTTCATGAGCAGATTGTCGAACGCATTTTATTACAATCCAAATTGATTGTACAATATTAAATAAAAAGCACGTCTACTTTAATCAACGCGCAAAATTCGTGATCAAAATTTCGGCTTGAGCAATTGCAAATGCGATAACAATATTTTTCAATTTTCTGTGAAATAAAATAAATCTCATGCGAGCGATTCGTAACGAATGGATATCAATAAAAATTATTATATTTCTTCTTAATTTTTTGTAATATTTTATATTGTAATTTCGTTGTTAGAAAACACCGTGTGTGCAAACTTTCCTAAAAGCTCCAATAGTAATATTTTTTGTCGTATTATATGACGAAATTAAAGCAAGATTAAATAAAAAATATAAACGTGTATGGGTGCATTATTTAGCAGTCGCGATAGAAGATATGTATATCACCATTTTTAGGAAGAATAGGTAGAAAGATTGCTTTGTTACCTGATATTAATAATTCCATATTTCTTCCTCTTGAACGTGCCTATTTCTGAATTCAAAATGACTGTTTGATAAGTCTCAAGATCGATCAAGCTCTCATAGGTTTACTCAATCGACTCTTTTCCACATAAATCGTTGTTTTTCATTGTTCGATGTTGTTTATTAGTCGGCTCTATTTACTTTAGGTAAGTGTCACGGATCTTCGACCTTTCCGATACATACATACGAGATCCGTGAGATCACAACATATCTTTCCGCAATATTATCTCAAAATCTCTGACGTGCGAGCAACGGATAAAATCGCTGTCATATTCGCACAGACAACATGTATGTAGTCTTAAAAAAGGTGGACATGCCTGACATGTTTGACGTCAGAATATCGTTTTTGCAAGATATACTTCTACCGTCATTTAGATTTTATTCCATTTTATTCATTTTATTATTACTAATATATTATAAAGTATAATGCTTTGTTTCTTATTTATATATTCTTATTATTGAACAGATTTTTAGCGTTGCAAAAGCGATCTCCTTCTCTTTTTTATATAATAAGGAATAATCTGAGTCTCTTACATCATAAAATTAAATATTTTGTAGGATGTATATATATATATATATATATATATATATATATATATATATATTATAATCTGTCTGCTTTTATATTTGATATATATTTCGGAATAATGATAATTATTTCAGTAAATATTACTTTCAAATGATTTAATTATGCCACGATATTAACACATTTCTTTTATTATTTGATTGTAATAAAATTCAATGGCGAGCCACACTTTTAAGCTTTTATTATAGATTAATTTTACATATCTTGAAAATAATAGGAAAATTATTTGAAGAAATATATTCATGAAAAATAATATATTTGTCTTTATACGGGTGTGCACATATCTTGTGTGTGCACATATCTTAGATGTCTCAAAGGATGAGTTATGAGTTTAATTTGTTCTAAGAATTTGTACTGAGAAAAACAGCCATTAAACCAGACAGGTATATTTATATCGTCATGAAATTATGGCACAGTAATAACTCCCGGAAGTGCAAATTTGTTCTCTATAATTAGGCAGAAATTTTATATAGTTACAGTATATATACATATACATATAATGACATTTCTTTAACTATATGTTATAATTTATAAGGTATAATTTTCAGTGGAAAAAATCTAAACTTTCAAACTTGAATAAAAAGCTTAAATTAAAACGATGGTACATATGACCTTAAGTTTTTATTAATATAATCTCTTTTTTTATATGTATGCAAAGAATGTTTAATAATTTAATAAAAATTTAGTAATTTAATAATTTAATAATTTGATAATTAAATAATTAAATAACTAAATAATTTAATAATTTAATAATTTAAAAATTTAATAATTTAATAATTTAAAAATTTAATAATTTAATAAAATATTTTCAAAAATTATTTATATTATATTATATTTCTTTCTCGCGCACACAATATTTATTTATAATTGAAAAGTATAATACAAATCTTTACAAAAAAATAAAGCAAATTAACATAAGCCAAAATTATACAAAATTTTAATATAAATCTTTTTGTTTTCGAAAGAAATGGCTTTAAAAATTTATTGAATATGTCTGAGAAATATGACATATAAAAAAAATCTTGCTCAGCGATATGTTATTTCATTTTTAATTATTCTATAATCTTTATCATACTTTATATTTTTGTCTTGTCTCATTTTCTGTAAATATACATCACGTTCAATCTGAACGAAGAATACACCTCGCAGGAATCGTAAAAAATCTCGTACATATCGCGATCAATTCGCGGAACGTTCGGCGTAATGTATGCAATAAAGAATACTATAAAGAAAAGATCGCATGATTTTTACGATTTGTTTACGAAATGAATGAATCGCGCTTACGACTGCAATTTTCGTCTTTTGATTTGCGGCTCACGCAAGATTTATATCATCTCGCGCAAGAAATCTACACGTCAAGCGAGCAGATGCTCCTTGCCAAGATGTTCTACTCGGTGACTTTTTAGCTATTGTGAGCTCATTGTGCGTGATATAAATTCCCACAATTGTATTATACAATTCTACTTTCTCACGAAACACTTTTCTAGATACCTGAGAAATATATATAAAGGATCTTGCTTTCTGCTCTTCTTGTGCGTAATAATTCGAAGCTACTGAATTGGATATTAATTAATCTGTAAATTGAAAGATTTTTTCGTTCTCGTTAACATTAATCTAATTCGAGGATTACTCGGAAAAGAAATACCTTTACGAGAATATGAATTGTTAAAATAATATATAATTAAAACAATTTGTGGTTTGAAATAAAATGTCATCTAACACAAAATTATAAAATAAAAATAAAAATGCTTTGTGCTGTGCTTTAAAATTTTTTATCTCTCCATAAATCTAAAAAAAAACAAATTTAAAAAAATTTTAATTTATCTAAACTTATCAAACCAAATTGAATTTTTCGGAACCAAACTATAGTATAAAGTTTTACGACTATCATATAATATCGATGTAGCTCCCCTAGGTGCCACATAGATTCCTATACAATGGATTTTGCTCCTCCAAAAGGAGTGTGTCATATATTTCGACGAGCAGTCTTTATAATAGCAGTCTTTTCTTTACTTTCCGACCCTGAAACGTCGCAGATGCGCGAGAACCGTTGAGGCATCTTATGTAAAGGGAAAAATCTTACCACCCTTCAGAGATAGGCAAAAACGCAACTCGTTAAAAAGATCTATTTAAAATTTTACAAATTTGCATACGAATGACATATTCCGAGACATAGACCGATAAAAATAGTTGTTTGTCCTTTATAGTCGAGCAGATATACTGACATGATGTTTTTTATTGGCTCGACGTCGCTGAACAAAAATAATAAATTATCTTTGCAAATGTTACATGCGCTAACACGCGACTTCTACGAAAACGCAGAAGCCTCGAGAAATAAAGTATTGATCGATCGAAGCGGGTGTACATATATTAATAATCGCATGATTTTTCAATTGATGGAGATACAGAATAAGAGCAAAATTAAAATTTTTTTCTAATTAATATAATAATGTATTTAATTAAAATAAGAAGATGGAGTTTTACTCTAAAATCATAATAAAAAAAGAAAATTATAATAATTCTATTTGTCATTAAATCCTAATATAATTATAATCAACAAAAATATTTAATATGCAGAAATGCATGTAAAATAAGAATAATAACCATAGAAATAAATATGCTTATAATTCTAAATATTCCAAAATATATAAAGTAATAATTTATATAATTATATATTTATATGATTTTTATAATGTTTATAATTTTTATAATTCTTATAATTCATATGATTTCTATAATCTTTATAATTTTATAATTATATATTTATATAATTTATACAATTTATATAATTTATATAATATATATTTATATAATTATTATACACATAATTATATCAATGCTTGAATTATATTATTTTAATTAAATATTTTTATTAAATTGTTTTAGTGCATCGTTTGCGAAATAATATTTATAAAAGTCATTAGAGAAAACGCGTAGATAAGGTAAAAACATTTTCATTTATCGATCTTTCGCAGGCCGTACATTACTTCCAGTAATAAAATATTTTAAGAAAGACCGAATAACATTGAGACTGCGGTCTCTTTTATTTTCCGTATTAAAACCTGCTAAATGGAAACCGGAAACATAACGTTACCGAGCCAGTTCTAGAGAAACAGGAATTGCGCGGTGCGCACGGTAGCACAATGACCGAAAGGTTTCCTTTTGCCTTTCATGCGATGGTCACGATTGACTGAAGACTGTCGATTATAATTTATATCTATCGTTAATGATACATCAAAATTTTTTTTTTATATAAAATTAAAAATTAAAAAAATATTAATAATTAATCAAAGTAAAAAAGGCTAATGTAGCGATGAGAAAACTTGTTGAATATTAATAAACAATTATCATAATTGTTATAATTATTATAATTATATTAATATAAAATGATTAATTATATAATATTAATTTTTATAACGCTGCAAAAATAAGAATATGGATTTTGTAAAAATAATTATAGTCATCGAAATATTGTAGTCAGAAAAATAAATTAAATAAACTGATTTAATAATCATTGAATAATTAGCATAAAATAGTACGTTTAATTATATGTGCTGATAATTATATGTGAAAATTAAATAATAAACTAGAGGAAGAGGATAGTGAAACCAACAACGCGATTCGAAGACACATTGACTATATTTATTCTCGTAGTATATTTGTATATATACAAAGATGCAATTACGCAATGCGCATATATGTATATATATATATATATATGAATAAGTATGTTGTTTGTTTCGCTTATGTTACATTACGAATCTTAATTAAGAAAGTCAGACTAAATGGAAGAATTCTGGAAGTAGCTCAATGGTCATGCTCTTATAAAAAGTTCAAAAGACTACCTAAAGTAAGCTATACAGATAGATCTAGTAGGAAATTACGACAAAGTCGAATCTTCTCTGATCGCGATATATTTGCAATCACTCGCTTATTAATTAGATATTATTTACAAAGATACATCGCGCGATATTTTACTGAACTCTTTTAATCTTCGGATGACAATCGATTCGGCGAGATTAGCGTAGGATGAACGATATCGGATCGATGTACATAAAAGGGAAACGTCGAACGCGATGAAGGAATGAATGTGATCTTACTTTAGACTTCCATTATTTATTTTTGAGGACCACGTTACGATTACGTTACGGTATATCCATGTTTATCGCGCGTAATCGTAATGGAATCCCTCTAGAATTTTTTGCAATGTTATTTCGCACATGACATGCGAATGATTCGCTATTCCTACGTTAAGGGGATATATCTCTCTATGCCTAATGCAACGTGACAGAGTTATCATCTACGTAATATCACAGACAATCTTAAAGTTTTATTGTAAGAAGATGGATACTTATGTGTTAGTGGTTATATCGATTTTACAAATGTTTATTTTTCACGAACTCTTCCGCACGTTATCCATTTGAAAATTATCTGTAAATTTAGAAATATTTCCGATTCTAATCAGTCATTTAGACCATCGGCGTTTAATGTTAATTTCGACGACGTAAATACAGTCTATTTTATTATAATATAAAGTGATCACGTGTCTTTTTTCTCTATAAAAAAAAAAACTTCTTATATACAAATCATATCCAAAAGAATATTTGACAGATTATTTGATATTTTTTTTAAGAATCGAATTTAAAATTCGGGGAATTTAAATTCTGTTAAAAATCAAGATCATTCTCTATTAATGGAGAAATATCAAGTTTGTCGAACCTGATCTCATATTTCGAGCATATATACATAAATGACGTTTGTATCCCTTCTTTGGGATCAATATTAAATTTGATTAAAAAGAAAAATGTTTTGATCTTAAATAAGCCTCGATGCTACCGTTTAAAAGGAACCAATAATGCATTCGTTGCATAAATTACAGCGATAAGGAAAATTAACGATGCCCCTTTCTTTATCATCGCGAATCGCCGGAAGAGAAATAAAGAGAAAAAGGAAACAGCCAACCACGGTCTTTCGCCACGGGGTCGTGAATGTGCGCGGAAAGGAAGCGTGGCGGCGGCGTTCATTAAACATTCAACGAGATCAGGCCCGAGTCTCGATCCGGTTGCGGTAATAATTGGGCGCTTGCGAGGTCCCCGTCAAGGTGCCCGGGGGAAGCCAAGCGCGAACGAAAGGAAACGAAGGCGCTCCCACCCGGGGTCTCTGACATCCGAGACCCCGCCGTCTCGAGGCTCCTATCGGGAAAGGTCGTTCTCTCCACTCGGCCGGTCGGCAGCGGATCAAGAACACGGCGGTTGCCAGGTCGAAGTTAACGGTTGTTGTCCGCGTGGAAAGGGGGAATGTCGATAGACAGTTCTCCCGCGGGAAAAATGCCGTTGTTGTCTGGCCGATTCCCTTCTTCCCTTCTACACACACATACATACACTTCGTAGCACCTCTTGTCCTTCCCCTCGCGATTCTTCTTCTTCTCCTCTTCCTCTCCTCTCCCTGCTACTCCGACTCCGGTTGGAAGGTACGTCGCGATTGGTCACAGCTGGCCAGGATCGATGATGCTGGCTGCTAGGGTTTAATGCCAACATGGCTCCGCGACACGACTGCCGCCGAAACGCGGCAACGTGCGCGATGGAGTCTATTCAAGTGAATCTCTCGATAGGATTGTTCCCTTGCCCTGGACACTCCAAGATATAATCCAATCGGATCTACATACAAGTTCGTTCTTTACGAGACCCGCTGCACTTGAGACATTCGAAAGGACTCGTTCCTAGAGGAAGACGAGATTGCACGCCGGCACATCTGCATTTGGTAATTCATCACGCACGGCGGTATCTCTCTTCCTGCGAGAGTACATGCTCGAACGTCTAGGAAACATTCGAGACACTCTGCGGAGGAGAACCAGTGACGGTTCTCCTCTCCTCGAGCTCGCTCGATTCGGCTTTCGGCCATCCAGCGTCGTGTCGACATAACTGACACGACACTTGACTGAGGTAGGACGAGAGATCCTTTAGATCTCCTCCTCCTCGACAATCGGCAGGCTGCTCTGGTGCACCAGCGGGCTGGTTCTAGCGGTGAAGGCGAGGATCCAATAGTCCAGCTCTTTCTTGTTCTCCATAAGGAAGGTCAGGGCGATCGGTGAATCAAAGCCCTTCTGCCTCACCAGGAAACCCTCGTCGCCGTAACGTTCGATGGTGGTGTTCCTTAGATTCAACACGCCGAGCGGTCGGCAGACCTTCTTCTGCGGATAAATGACGGCAAAGTGTTCCACGCTAGTGCGATAGACTTTCACCTGGACACCCTGCCGATGACCGTTCGGCCCAACCAAGGTCATGTAGCCGCTCATGTTCTCGGTATTCCAGCAAGAGTCCACGTTCGAGTCCTTCAGACTGGACTGATTGAACTGCAGGAAGTTGGTGTGCATCGCTACGTCGGCCGGCATCCTGCTCCTCTTTTTTTTTTTTTTATTTTTTTGCTCCGCTTTCGATTACACCTTCTCTCTCGCTTGCCTTGACGACGAGCTTTCTTTGTCGATGACCGCGGAAGGTCGACCTTTGCACCTTGAGTGAAAACCTTGCGACGTTGAGACTGGCGTCGCGGAAGCGAAAGCGTAGCGCTTCGGAACGAAATGAAAGGGAAGCGCGAATGTGTCTCGCAATGGCAAACGATACTCACCGGACGATCTCGCGCAATCTACTGTCCGCGGAAACTTTCACCGCCGCTACTTATAGCGCGCGCGAGACTCGGCTCCGCGCGCCTGCGCCGCGCCTTCTCGCGGGATGACATCTCGCGCGCGGCTCTCTCGACGTCCATAATACGAGCTACACGTCGTAAATCAGAGCCGTAGCAAGTGGCGCGTGCTCGAAAAACATGATCGTGACGCAATTTTTCTCGAACTTCCGCGAAGGGAAAATTACGGGCCGTTTTTCCGAGAAAAGTGTAACTTTCGGTATCATCGCGCCGGTCACAGCAACATGTATTGGTCTAGTTTTATGATTTAAATAATCCTTTTATCATAAATATATAAAAATTAAATATGTTTATAGGAATTTCGAGATTTAAGAAACATCTACAACAAGATTGAGAAAAAAGACAATCGAAATTAATATATTATGAGTAATAAAATATTTGTTTATTAATCAAAATTTGAAACTCAAAATTTGAAAAAAAATTTTTGTTATATCATAAAATGTGTGCCAATCAAAATTATTAAAATAATTTGTTAATAACACGTGTTTACGGAGTAATGATCAATGTTTATATTCCCTTTACACCGAATCTTGAATATCTTAAAATTTAATTTGATAACAATGTACTTATATTAAATGTACATAGTACCAATCTTGATAGAATTATTTAATTATTATATGCAATTGTTATATTTAATTATATTACACATTTAGAGCAAAATATTGCTGAAAGGAATTTTTAATTTGCTACTTTCTTGATTTTTTGCATTATGCAAATATACAATTTTTTCATCATATTTCCATTTTGATTATTCGGGTTCTTCCATAAGATTTGTCTTATATTTCATAAATAAAATAGATTAATAAAATAATAATGAAATAGATTATTTATAAAATTATTTATATTAATTATAAAAATAATAGCAGGTGTTCAAATCTCATGTTATTTGGTACCAGATAAGAAATAACTACGTACGGCGCTGCATCGCGAATGCACGGAATGCATGCATTTCGTTGTGTCTCGTGCTGCGTATGACGCATGGGACACGCACCGAGACACGCGTTACAAATAAAGTGACAATATTGCATGACAATGATTTGCGCGTCGTGTCGACGGCAAAGATAAACGCGTCGACGCGTCCTGATTCTTGCATGCATTTATGTAGATTGCGTTTTCTTGCTTAATTTTTTTTTTTTTTTCTTTTTCTCTAATATTGCATAATATATCTATATCATCGAAATATTTATGCGCGTAGAGATTAATTGCTCTTTTATGTAAATAATTTTTTATAAATAACTGTATAGGATGTCTCAGAATTGGCAGAAAGACTTGATAGCAATCGCGGCGATAAAAATTAATTAATGAAATAAAACGCTTTTCTTGTGAAACGATCTCTGAATGCCCGATTACGTAGGATTCCGTGTACGTATTACCTCAGGTAATAGGTTTTTCAAGTACTTCATTTGCAATTACTATTTATAGAAATAACGCGTGCGTGCGTACCACTTCTCATCGTCGCGAATGAAACGAGATCGATCGGGTTTTTACAAGGAATGCATTAACTTCATAAATTTCAAGGATTCATAGAATCACGTTTTCTTGATAAAAGCATGCAGATTTTTTTAATGAAAAGATAAGATAAAGAGAAAAAATTAATTAGCAATAATTTTTTTGTTATTTTATAAACTGCCTGCGTGTGTTTCTGTTGGAATGACATTTCACTTTATTTTAATAATTAAAATTTTAATAGAATAAATTATCGCTTATTGTGACATTGTAAAAATGTACGTCATGTTCTATATATCTAAAGAATTTTTCTACCCCCATTAAAAATTTCAATTAACGATGAATTAACTGCCCCTCCTTCGCGCAACGCGTCGGTACCTCCGACCCGGTGTTCAATTAACGCGATGGAGATAAGATATCGATCCCCCGCCATGATTAGAACCGGTTTATCAAGCTACCAAGTTCCAGTTTCTAGCGGCTATTCTGGGCGCATCGTGATTCGCGAACAACGGTTCCCATTGGACGACGATCTCAACCGTCATGTCATGCATTTTGGAGCATCAACGTCGTTCGCTGTCAAAAACATCGTTTCATCATTTAACGAGAAGCTGGAAATTAAATTATTCCTATTACGACTTGTCCGCTATATCGGGAATTTCGATGGAATACGACAGCGAACGCGAATCGATAACTGCTTCATTGTACTGCTCGTTTTAATCGTTGCACCGGGTCGTTGCACTCGGCGCGAGCCCTTCGGGTGCAAGGTTCGCAACGACGACGACGACGACGACGAGGATGACGGCACCGTTTGTCATCGCTTTCTTCGCAGAAGAGCGCCGTTTTGGCGCGCGGCCGATTTTCCCGCGTTTCCCTCGGTCTTTTCCGAACGAGTAGCTCGAAATTTTAGCGACCCGTACGTGTGTGATTCAGAGTCAAGAGAACTTGCGCGTTTCCTTGCCAAATAGTCGCCCGGTACACTCATCGGTATTTATTGACCGTCAGCTCTCCTTGATTCTTACAGTTAAATGAACCGTTTCTTCGTAAAGTGAATAATTTTCATCGCCTATCTCAGAATCGTCGCAGTTTCTCTTAGAGACAAATATTCGAAAGTAAACAAAGAATAGTAATGCTAAATTTTAATTGCTACGAATTATCTCTCTTTCTTTCTCTCTCTTCTTCTTCTTGCAACAATTTTATAGAAGATTATAAATGAGAGCTATTAAAAATTCAAACATTTGTAAAATATTAAATATTACAATCATGATTATATTGCGATTTTTTCAAAGAAATATTTCTATAATAAAATTTCGAATAAAATTAATTTAACCCGTACTTGATAATGTATTATACTCAAATAATAACTTGCATCAAATATTTTATTGATATAATATTAAATTGATTTTTTCATATTGTTTAAATTTAATAAAACAATGTTATGTATAAAAAAATCAATTTTTATTCAGACAAAAAAATTTTTATTCAAACTTCATTTGCTATTATTTTGGTATAACGGATGAGAGAAAGACAGAGAGAAAGAAAGAGAAAGAAAAAGAGAGGATTGTGTACGATACGATAATATTAATATACACATATTTTTGAAGCAGTCAATATATAAATATATAAAATATTGTGATTCACCATGTGAATCACTCTTCAAAGAATTTAATCAACAGATTACATTGATAAATACTATATACTGACAAATAATATTAAAATTTTCCTATCTATATTAATTTGTGTTAAGTGTGTTTGTGTGTTTGTGATAATAATTTATGAGTTTCTAAATACAAATATCTAAATACAAATATTATTCATATAGAGAATGCACAAATTTCTTTATTTCTTTGCATTCACGTGTTTGTATTGAAATATACGGGAAAGTACATATCAAAAAACGTCATATCAATGGTTCCCTTTTTATAAAATTATTATAGTAAGACAGAGCAATTTGTAGCAATAAAGGAGGAATCGTAATTGCATTTTAGCTTCATTTCATGATTGCATTTAGAGCATGGCTCATATGGCCGCATGGGCTAGATGGGCAACACAGCACATCCATAATGATAGGACGTAATATCTCATTATTGCATTGTAATTTGCTTTACATGTCATATGTGATTGTGACGCACGCAATGCAGCACGTGTAGAAACAAGAAGCACGTGCAGAAACAAGATAAATAATAATGCCACACGTGACACACGTGACTGTTGAATGCAAATTTTTAATGCAGAAATAATACAAAATTGAAGAATGAGAATTACGATATTACTTTTATTATTCACGCTTTTTACCATTTATATGTATATTTATTTCGTTTTACTGTAACATTTTTAGAATATTATTTTAGAAAACTATAATGAATCTTTCAGTGACATTAAGAATGATTTTTATTAATTATTATTATATAATTAATTAATTATTATTACATAATGTTTAACATAATCATTAATTATTATTATATAATATTATATAATATTATTATATAATATTATATAATTTTGCATCATCCATTAATTATAGAAATTATCGAAGATTCATGGATTGATGCTGCAATTAATCAAAAGCCTAGCATTATTATTCAGCCTATATATATATCGTGAATATTCCGTCATTTTTTAATTGAAGTTTTGTATGCGATAAAGATGTTTCGTAAATAAATTTTGAACATAGAGTTTATAATATTCTTCTTGCCGTTCATTTTATGGCGCCGAGGATAATGTAGCCTCTATCGAGGCCAAACACTTAACCTTTCTAAAAATCAATAGAAAATCTCATCAATGAAGCGATAAAGGGTTTTACTCGGACGAAAGCGCCACGTGTTACTATATATTATTTTTAGAAACAATCAGGAGCTTTAGATGTACAACTCCCAGGCAATCTTATTTCACCATCACTATAGATCATACAAATTTATATAATTAAAAAAAATAATATACATATAAATATTATTTTTATAGAAATTAAGAAAATAATTTTTTATTAAAGTTATCTACATATACAAAAAATTTTAATATATAATAAAAAAAAATTTAACTTTAAAATTTAAAAATAGATTAATTATATATAATTTAATATATTTATTTATTAATATGTATGTAAATAAAAAAAAAGATATTCTCTAAATATTAATGTGTAGTATTTGATATAAAATATAAATATAATAATTGATATAAAATAAAAACGATAAATAAGAGTTTCCCAGTATAGATAAAATACCGACTAACAGTATAGTCTGATCTAAATCAGAAGATAACTTTACAGAATCTATGGCCGATCATTGATAATATTGTATCATAAGTATGTGCTGATTTAAATTGAGTTTTACGAGAGAAATATAAATTTAATACGCGCGCATATAAAGACTATATAAAATTATTCTAATTTCTAATAATATAATTGTAATTATATTTTAACTATTATTCGAATAATAGTTTTAAAATGTAAATAAAATTATTATATTATTTATCAAAATAAAAACGAAATCATCACACGAGGTAATATTTTATTATTCTCAATAATGAGAATGCAAAAGAAACAACATGAAAATAATTATAGATCTAATTGTAGATTGTATTGATTTTGTATTACGTGATTATAGGAACAAAACAGATATGTATACAAATATCTGGGTGATAATGCACATAATTAATTAATAAATATTTTAAAGAATATCAAATGTTTTCAATTTATATAGCTTTTTATTATATATTTAACTTTTTATTAAATATTTTTTAATTAATTTATAAATTTGGTAAGACGACGACTTAAATACGTCTTTATACGATATACGAAAAATTGTGATTTCCAAAACGTGGAAATTTATTACTTTCTAATTATTATATTTTTCTATTTACCGTATTATATTTACCGTATTTTTTTGATTTTAAAGAAATTTAAATTATTGATAATTTTTATTGATGATTAATTAATTTTTGTTTACGTTTATATGATTGCCGGTGATACAATCTGAGCTGTCAGTGTCAGCTGTTCGAGACGAATTGAATCAAATAATAGCAAAATTTATTATAAATTAATTTATTTTAACTCAAATACTTTGCAAGATAAAATAAATCAATATAATTTTAAATAATTAATTCTAAGCTATTTTTTGTAGTTTAAATAAATAAATTAATCGATATTTTACTAATATCGGGATATGCATTCGATTTGTCCTAAAGTGTGTATGTGTGTGTGTGTCTATAAAATTTTTAAAATAAAATACATATTACATATTATGATGCTTTATAATGTTATTGTAATTTATTTTTTCAAATTTTCCAAAAAATAAATTTAATTATTTTAATTTTATTTTAATAATCAAATTTAATTGTTTTAAACTTAATAATAGAATAGTTTTTAAATTTAACTATTTTAATTTTAATTATTTTAAATTTAATTATTTTATTATTATACATTTTAATTTTATTTTTAGTTATTTCATTAATGCTCTAATAGTTCCTGCAGCCCTAACAATCCTACTTGCTGGTTGAACCAGCAGAAATCTGAGATTTGGAAAATATATCCTTAATTGCGCATCCTATCCACGTGCCCTACTCGCGTGCCCTACTCGCGTGCCTTACTCGCGTGCCCTACTCGCGTGCCTTACTCGCGTGCTCTAATATAATGCACCGTAGGCTGTTTCCGTTGGGCCAGTTGGACTTACCTTTCGTTGATCCTGGCCATATTAATTCTGGCTACGTCTAGCCAGAGATGTAAGATCGACCCTTTATCAGGGGTCAGTGAAGGAAAAAAATTCCTTTCGTTGCCGGCTAATTAATGTTGCCAGAGTGCTCGAGCATAATTTTATGCTCACTTATGACATGACAGTTTGTCATGCATCGATTCAATAAATTGCAAAATTTGACATATGAATAATTTGACTGAAAGTCAAATTATCAATTAAATTTAATAATTTATTGTGAAGCAATAATATTTAATCGTAATAAAATTAAACTAAATAAAATTATAAAAATATATAAAATAAAATTGGTAAATAATATACAATATTTATAATAATATGTAATTTTTTAATTAAAATTTTTAATTAAAATAAATTACATACTATTATAAATATTGTATATTATTATAAGATTAAATATTATTACTTCAAACAATGATTAAATTTTATTGATAACTTGGCATTAAATTGACTAAAAAGTAAAATTATATTAAATCAATGCGTGATAAACTAACGTCTAAGCTTTCATTGCTATGATAATAAAGATGGATGGGCTATAAAAAAATTATGAGAAAATTGGCGCAATATCACAATAATTATCAATATTTCATATAAGAAATAAAGTTATTAGTCTTCTACATTAAATAAATTAAATAAAATTTCTATTAAAAAAATATTTTATATTATTTTCAATTTTTTTGTTTTAATTTATATTTTAAATTATATTTCTAATATGTTTTAATATATGTTTAAAAAATCTATTAAAAGTTATTTGATTGCGTTTATTCTAGCCCATCCATTTTGAGGCAACGGATTTATTTACAATCTACAATCTACATTTACATCTACAATATCTACGGATCCGTCACCTCAAAATAAAATAAAATTTATCACTCACCGGCACTGATGCGCAACAGCG